>WEDG01002947.1:0-265000 GCA_017591395.1 Schistocephalus solidus
CCTAAGGTAGGGATGCAATGTATACCCGAATAACCAGGACAAGGGTATAGGAACCGCTCCGCCCGCTTACGTTGAATATTCCCGTGTCCTAATTCTAACAATAACCGTAACATAAAACTAAAGAGTAACCTTTGCTTTTATCCTAGCCCCCACCTTATGATAACCCCTACAGTCTACACGATAATAGCCTTAACCCTTGGCTTACTTATGACCCTAACCCCAACTCGGACATTATCATCAAAATGAAACCAAATCCTAAACTTAAGCCTAACACTTACCTTAATCCTAAACAAAATATTCGTGGAATTTAGCACAAAGGCACATTTATTGTGGATGGTTCCGTTTCTTATGTCCTGTTTAAGCGGTAATATAAAGCACCCTTACCGCACATTAATTTCTGGGGAGACCAAAGCCATTGAAATTCCTTCTTCTCGAATGTTGTCTGTGGAGTCAGTTCTTCTAAAATATTGATGTAAACCTGGAATTGAATACATTTCGCGTCAGCATGTGTATAATTCGGCGAACATTCCTGAAAAATTCGTGTGAGTTCGAGCGGTAGTTGAGCTCGCATTCCTACAGCTCGTTTCACGCCTCGGAGGTCAGGGACCTTCTGATAGAAAGATCGTGCACACAAAGGCACCACAAAGATATGACAAACACCAAACCTTGGTTTCATCCACTGTGACAAATAACCGCAATTCAACTGTAGTGGGAAAACGGCGGCTCAAATACACGTTACGTACGCAGTTTTTTGCCAGAGTGATCGTCACAGACCGATTTGGGAATGATTTTAGCTTTTCAAAGCAGATAGGACAACATGTATAAATCATAACATGCGTGTTAATCCTCATTGCAATCAGGCATCACGTTGGGCTCGCCAACCGCTGCATCAGCGGAAGTCAATCACCAGAGAAAATATGTGCAACCAATCGCGTCGACGGACAATGACGCGTCTAGCTGCCTTTCGGTGTGTCAGGCTGGTGGGCCATCACCAGCCACTGCTACTGAGACAAACTTCAATTCTTCTTCGCCCCGCGACATAACTTCAGGACAGTCGGCAGGCCTCGACGCCTGGGACAGACATGCGGCTCCTAACGTCCCCCACGTTCACACAAATTCACAGTAGGGCGCATAAATGGGCAACATGCCCTGTTCGGTAAATTTTCACCTTCCCTTCAATAGCATAACGCGGTCTTGGCAGCTGGCATTTTTAGCTGACTTACCCAGCAACGCAATCAGCAAGCTTAAACTACGGAAGTCAGCCCATCAACTAAACGGAGATAAAGATTGCCCTAGCTGATTTCCACTCGTTACTTGACTTCGAGGAACATCATCTTGCTGCAAACGGATAGGAGACTTAAAACACACTGGATGGTGGGCTTTTCTGATAGAATACAGATAATTTATTTGGTTTAGATTTGGCCGTGTGAGGGCAGAATTAGCCTTTCGGTCTAGGGATGCATCCCTCCAAATATCGACGCCCGATCTGAGGCTGAAACATTTGGCACCACGATGGAGTGGGATCTGGAAGGTGTAGGTTTTAAAGAAGTACAAAGATGAGTAACTCTTGGGAGTGGATTCTAGGGACCGATAGGCAATCTTACGCGTGACTCAATTTCCCAACGTAAACATTTGCCACATGGCTAGTTTTTCAAATGCCTATTGTAATGCTTATGCTTCCCTTGGTTCCATTGTTTCCTTTTTGACCGCAAAAATTGGTCGAGCAGCGTGCCTATGCTGATGGGAGTTCTGAACGCGGTCGGATAGGTCCGCATAAACTTCGTGGACTTTTGTGTCTTATCCCAGCTTAGCTGGGGCTTAAAATCAAGATCTTATAGTGAAGCTTTCGATAGAAGGACACTTGGCCGATTTATTGTGCTTTATCGTCCAGTTGACTGTTTGAACGTCATGTTATGCAGCAATTTTATGCGTCGCATGTGGCACAGGCTATTCGCTACGACGCTCTAAGCAGCCTCGCGTTAGCGATCTTTTGTCTGCGATAGGCAAGTTTCCAATTTGATAACTTTTATTGCGGCGCTTTTGAAAGCACTTCGAACACACAGTGAATCACATCTCATCCCCCCTCCTGGGCATGTGCTAATGCAGTGGCGACTGCGGGACTGATTGCCTCGTGCTGGTCGATTCTAGGACGTTTTGACCTCTCGCGTACAGTATGGGACAAAAGGGCGCCTTGGGGTCAGCCACGTGCGGCTTGAGTCAGGCTGCGTACATGCCTATTGCCGCTTGAGTGACCAGCTGCACGCGAGAGCGCGAGCGAGAGAGAGAGAGAGAGAGAGAGAGAGAGAGAGAAATTATGTCAGGACTCTTCTCGTGATACTGCCAGCGATGCTCATCATATCCACCACTACAACTGTATGAGCGCGACTTCAAAGATTAAGACGGAACCAGGTCACTCAATCCAAGAAGCAAGCTGCGGTAGTTTTTCGTACGGAATTCAATTTCTCCGGGCATCAAACCATGTTTACTTAGAAGACGTCAACATTTACGTTGGTCGTTGATATGCCCCATCAGTCGCTGATTCCAAGGTCCATTTCAGAATTACTGACGGCAACTTGACATTCCGACATGATATGTATGGACGATGATAACGACGATGACAACGACAGTTGTAATATTAATAATTATAAAATGATAAAATGGCAAAAATGCGTGAGTTCACACAACAACAACCTTATTTTCTGTCTTACTTGATCTAGAAAGAATTTACCATTTGTCCAGGTAGCACTGGTCCTATCCCTCCTCTGTTTCTCACTCACTTCAAAATGTAAAACGGTGACGGTGACAGGCAAACCAGTGGGTGACCCAGGCTAACTCAGATGGCTCTCCCTACACCAAACGGTGACCCTTAGTGGATCTCAACAGTCGTCCAGGATGTTTCAACAGTCTTATTTAGGGCCTACACTACTTACTCCTTCAATGTGCTAGAACATGTACCCTTAAAAATTGCTGGGATTGCGTCATATCCACGCTTATCCTCACGCTCGGAACAATCCAATAAGCAAACATAATTGTCCTAATCCACCCCGCCACACCCCACAGACTGCTGGAAAGAGTCCTTCCATAGGCTGGCTTCTAGAGATCGGCACCTGAACTCCATGCGTCATCTCTTCACCAGGAGTTGCCCTATGGCAGGCGCGCCACCCCACTGCACTACCTCACCGGCTCTCCCTGTTTACATATTCCGCAAAGAGTCTCGTACCCACCTTCCCCATCGCCACCAATAGCGGACCGACTTGAGAGAGCATTGATAGCGCTCAGCAATTGGCTGATCATTAGTATGCTCCATGGGATGGCTGCTTTCGACTGTGGCCTAGCACGCGCCCTTCAGTAAAGTTGCCCCCAGAGGATGCATATATTTTTCATTGGCTGTCTGGGATTCTTTGATTGTAGTGCGAAATGCTTCGCTGAACACCTTACAGCAGGTTGCAAAAAATATTCGCAACAAGAAATAAAACATGTACACACACACTGATGGAAATTTCCAGCGCACTTGCAGGATTCCGCTCAGCATACACGCGCTGCTGGACCACTACTTGCAGGCTGAATGCAATCGAAGGAATTCCAATCACTTGGTTCATCCATAGCACAGTAAACAAGCGGATATTGCTTGGTCAAAACGAAATCCGGTCACGCGGGAGAATCACCTTATTGGTCTCGGATTTATTTCAAAACTTCTAGTGTGTGACATTTCTCATATGATGTGCCGAAAACGGTAAAACACATGAGCCAAAGCTTTGAAATAATAATGAAAAACCGTAATCGAATTTAAAACTTAAAGGAAATGTGAAAGATAATATTACGTTGTTTAGAAATGAAACGTGTTTAAAAAGGCAGCATATAGTGAAAACGTGATCGTTGTAACTATGAATAATAAACTCAATAAAATTTTATTTTGAAATCGCAAACATATAATTTTGTGTCGAATAAGAGAACTTTCCTTTCGCAAAATATCATAATATGTTTTTTTTATTGGATTACAATGTTTATCATATCTTCCTTGAAATACAACTGAATACTTCTACGAATTTCAGTGTGTTTAAGCGACTGACCACGAATTTAGCTTCTGTTCTTTGTGTTTATGAAGATCTTCATAAGAAGATAGTTTATAAAAGTGTGTACCGAAGTTGCAAGTTTTTTAATCTCCTTTATAGTGTGGATGGTCATTTGCAACATATTTTTACCTTCATCAAAACATTAAAATTCATTGCTGAGAAAATGAACGTCAACAACTGATTTTAAACATTTGTATGCTTATGATTAATTTTTAAAAAAATGTTGGGTTATGAGTTTTCTCTTTAAGAATCCCTTTAATAAGAGTTAAGCTGACAATATAGGCATAATTTACTTTTTCCATGCTCAAGTCAATGTGAAAATGCAGAACTTTGACCGGTTTTCAGAATTCCTTGAAAATAAGCGACGCATTTTCTAGATAATGGGAAAGAACTCACTTTTCGCTTTTTTTGTCGGTGCATTTTTTGCTGTATTTTTGTTTTACTTCACCTGTGCGTTCTAAGATTGCAAAATGCACAGCAGAGTAGCCGAATATACACTAAGATTTAGGAAAAACTGCTAATCTTCTGCCTTTTTCAATTTCTCAATTCCGGATTATCGGAAATTATATTATGCAAAAAGTATATTATCGCATACTTCCAATTTAACATCGCTTTTTCTAGGCATCCTTCTCCCAACTATCTTGTATGAACTTTGTTTACGGTCTACATTTTCGGCGTAGTGAAACACAATACTAGTAAAAAAGTTGTTCCCTTCGCTTTCTCGCAAAAAACGAAGAAAGCTGCAAATAAAATATTTTTTTAACATGGATTCATTGGTTATTTCTGTAAAACAATGCAATTCATAACACTTGCCTGCAACTGATTTTCGTTTAATTAAAATCAGAATTTTCGGTTACCGAAGGTATTTATTGCAAACATATCTTGCTAGTATTAATTTTCATTTATAGCACAATTTACAAAACTATGAATTTGTTCGGTGCTATTGAATAGAAAAGGATGTTCCGTCGATGTCCACAACCTCAGATTTCACCCAAATCCTGCCTGTTTTCCTTCAAGATATGAGATCAAACATGCAATTTACTTTAATAAAACGCTTTTTGAGCCTCAAATTCACTCAAACACCCAAATAGCAAGACCAAAATGCATAGTACAATACTCACTAAATTTCGATCACATATTGCATGAGTTAGGGTCATCTACTGTACGCTTCTCACACAGATGCTGACCTCAACATTCGCAATTGTGTTTGGAAACTATTCCTACCCTTTGAATATGGACATTGATTTTTGCAGAGAGACGTCAATCGGATGGAACGGCCAACGGCTACCACACACTGTCACACCTGTCCATCCGGTTCGAGTGGAGCCCTCCCAAGCCGCTACGTCAAAATCAACCGAAGGGTGAAGAGCGGAGAGGGAGTTTTAAAGGACATAAAGCGATCTGTTGCCTGAGATTAGTTGATACGTCTCGATAGTAACTTCCTTGTTTTTACCTTACTGTCTATTTCACAGAACAACTCTTCTAGCTTCCTGTCGTCAAATCCTCTACATGTTTGATCTTCTTACTGACAATGCAGTGCATTTTCAGAACGGAGGATGTTACTAGTTTTTAACGTTGCGGGACGTTGGGAGCCATATGTTTGTCCCAGGCGTCGTGGCTTGCCGAATGTCCTGAAGTTAGATCCTATAACCGGCGCTTGTTCGTAGCAGGCTGGTGATGACCCACCAGCCTGACTCACCGAAAGGCAGCTAGGCTGCGTCACTGTCCGTCGACGCGATTGGTTGGCACGTCTTTTTCTCCTCCGGTGATTGAATTCCGCTGATGCAGCGGTTGACGACGGCCCAACGTGAATGCCTGATTGCAATGAGGATTAACACGCATGTTATGATTTATACATGTTGCCCTACTGTTTTTTAAGCTAAAATTTTTCCCAATTGGTCTGTGACGATTCCACTCTGGCGAAAAAAACTGCATACGTAACGTGTATTTGAGCGGCCGTTTTCCCCATTACGGTTTAATTGCGGTTATTTGTCACAGTGCATGAAAAACAAGGTTTGGTGGATTTTTCCAATCTTTGTGCGCTTCACTCTCTTCTCCTCGAAAGCAGACTTTATCCGTCGCCCGTGTGAAATTCCCGTAAACGTTTGACCTAATACGCCCCCTCGTTATTTAGTGTGCACGTTATGAGCTAACGCCTCTTTCTAGTAGAAGATCCCAATCTCTGAGGCGTGAAACAAGCTGTAGGAATGCGAGCTCAATTACCGCTCAAACTCACACGAAGTTTCTGTAATGTTTGCCGAATTACACACATGCTGACGCGGAATTTATTTAATTCCCGGTTTACCTAAATATTTTAGATGAAATGTCTCCACAGACAACATTGGAGAACGAGGAAGTTTAATGGCTCTGGTCTCCCCAGAAAGTAATGTGCGGTAAGGACGCCTCATTTGGCCGCTAAAATAAGACATGGGAAAACGGAATCGTCTACAATAAAGGAGCCCTTGCCCTAAATTCCACGACATTTCTATTTAGGATTAAGGTAAGTGTTAGTCTTCAGTTTAGGTTTTGGTTTACTTTAGATATAAAGGTCAGAGTTTGGGTGAGGTTCATGAGCAAGCCAAGGCTTAAGGCTATTATCGTGTTGTCTGTAGGGGTTATCATAAAGATGGCGCTAGGGTTAAGATTATAGTCACAGTTTAGTTTTATGTTACGGTTATTGTAAGAATTAAGGCACGGGTGTATTCACCCTTCCTGAAATTCACCATATGGCCGCATGTCTGTCCTAGGCGTCGAGGCTGCCGACTGTCCTGAAGTTATGTCGTGGGGCGAGAAGAAGAATTGAAGTTTGTCTCAGTAGCAGTGGCTGGTGATGGCCCACCAGCCTGACTCACCGAAAGGCAGTTAGGCCGCGTCACTTTCTCTGGTGATTGACTTCCGCTGATGTAGCGGTTGGCAACGGCCCAACGTGAATGCCTGATTGCAATGAGGATTAACAGGCATGTTATGATTTATACATGTTGTCCTTCTGCTTTTTTAAGCTGACATCCTTCCCAATCGGTCTGTGCCGATCCCACTCTGGCAAAAAAACTGCGTACGTAACGTTTATTTGAGCCGCCATTTCCCCACTATTGTTTAAATGCGGTTGAATGTACCAGTGCAAGAAAACAAGGTTTGGTGATTGTCATATTTTTTGTGCCTCACTTTCTTATCCTCGAGAGCAAATTCAGTCTTGAATTTCGCAGTAGAATTTACCCATCGACAGTGTAGAATACGTCAACTTTAGATCTACTTTGCCTCCTGCTAGTTAGTGTGCACGTTATGAGCACGCCTCTTTCTATTAGAAGATCCCAATCTCTGAGGCGTGATACGAGCTGTAGGAATGCGAGCTCAACTACCGCTCGGAGGGGTGAGGAAGCAAGGAAAGAGAGGATGCAGAGGGCGGGAGTGGGGGAAAGAGAGGATGGGAGAGGGGGAGGAGAGAGGGGGATGGGAGAGGAGGAAGAGAGCAGACGTGCTACAGAAACTAACATTGACTGTGTGTGTCAGATAGACTCAAGCTGGTGTTTACACGAGGATGAACTGCAAATGCACTAGGACGGTACAGTCTGACTAAGTCCCGGAAGGTTTTCATCAGGGAGGCGAAAACTTCATAGAAGTGCATAAATACTGCATACCTTAGGTGCAGGAATCCGCCGGCAAGATAACCGCGTCATACTCATTGACTGCTAAGCACCAAAAAGTCACATATCAATTTTTTGCCAGCTGGCCTACTAACAGCACAGGTAATAGTTAAAAGTTAAAACGCCCACAGTATGCAATGCTTCCAATGTCCAACTAAAACTTTTAATCCAAGTCCAGCAAGACATGTCCGGGACTACATTAACCTTCCCAACTTCGGCTTGCTCTTGTGGATGTATGGAATCCATTACTGTCAGAGAAAATCATCCATTGCATCGATAACATACAGAGGCCATTTGACGTTGTCAGTTAACACAAGGGTTAATTTCTAGCATATGAGTGTGTTCTCGGAGCTCTACAGTCATTAAATAAAGTCACAAGAGGGATGTTTTTGTGCACAGAACCCCAGTTTGCTGTCTCATAGCGCACTGGCTGGTGACTGAGCCAAGGCTAGTGTTGACCGAGTCGAATCCTTCATGAGAGAGGGAGATAGTGGTAGCAGCTGCCTTAATAAGTTTGGGCATCAATTAAGTGCGTATTGTAGTATCTGGGGTTGCATAAGCTTCCGCTAGTGCCACCTAAACGGGTCACGGGGTAGATGCGCTGGACCAGCAAGGGGACTAGATCAGAACACAGCAGACGTTATTCGGGTTGCGCTTTCTTCACATTTAGGGTGGGTGGGAGTGGCACGCGCAGGTGCAGGCTTACGCCGCACCAGTTACCTGTGGCCTTTATGGCCCGTCTACCCGCGCCCAATCCCGCCTCCGTTCTTATTGGCTCGGTCTTGACACCGCACACAGGCGGGTAAGAGAAGAGAGAGTGCGGAAGCTACAGCGCAAGTCTCCTATCATTCAAAATTAATCCACGCACAAGTAACTGACCCTGTACCACCCTCCTGTGGAGCACACGGGGGACCTCGTCGAACTACGGCGGTTGAACGCTGCCGTTTAAGATGCTGCGCACCGTGCAGGTCACCGTCCGTGCACCCACCCAGCGCTGGGGCACGCGGGTAGTGGAAATCAAGGATCGAAGTATCAGGAGGTGGCGTGTTAAAGGGACGTATGGGCGAGCGTGATTGCCTGAACGCGTGTGTGTCCGAGACGGTGGCCGAAAGTCAGCACATCTGATATTACGTGAGGCAATCTTTATCTCCGTTTAGTTTATGGGTTTTTTAAAAAACTTCCGTAGTTTAAGCTTGCTGATTGCGTTGCTGGGTAAGTCAGCTAAAATGCCAGCTGCCAAGACCGCGTTATGCTATTGAAGGGGAAGGTAGAAAATTTACCGAACAGGGCATGTTGCCCATTTATGCGCTAACTGTGAATTTGTGAACGTGGGGGACGTTAGGAGCCGCATGTCTGTCCTAGGCGTCGAGGCCTGCCGACTGTCCTGAAGTTATGTCGCGGGGCGAGAAGAAGAATTGAAGTTTGTCTCAATAGCAGTGGCTGGTGATGGCCCACCAGCCTGACTCACCGAAAGGCAGCTAGGCCGCGTCATTGTCCGTCGACGCGATTGGTTGGCACGTCTTTTTCCCCTGCGGTGATTGAATTCCGCTGATGCAGCGGTTGACGACGGCCCAACGTGAATGCCTGATTGCAATGAGGATTAACACGCATGTTATGATTTATACATGTTGCCCTACTGTTTTTTACGCTAAAATTTTTCCCAATTGGTCTGTGACGATTCCACTCTGGCGAAAAAAACTGCATACGTAACGTGTATTTGAGCGGCCGTTTTCCCATTACGGTTTAATTGCGGTTATTTGTCACAGTGCATGAAAACAAGGTTTGGTGATTTTCCAATCTTTGTGCACTTCACTGTCTTCTCCTCGAAAGCAGACTTTATCCGTCGCCCGTGTGAAATTCGTAAACGTTTGACCTAATACGCCCCCTGTTATTTAGTGTGCACGTTATGAGCACGCCTCTTTCTAGTAGAAGATCCCAATCTCTGAGGCGTGAAACAAGCTGTAGGAATGCGAGCTCAATTACCGCTCAAACTCACACGAAGTTTCTGTAATGTTTGCCGAATTACACACATGCTGACGCGAAATGTATTCAATTCCAGGTTTACATCAATATTTAGATGAAATGTCTCCACAGACAACATTGGAGAACGAGGAAGTTTAATGGCTTTGGTCTCTCCAGAAAGTAATGTGCGGTAAGGACGCCTTATTTGGCCGCTCAAACAGGGCATGGTAAACGGACACGTACACAATAAATGTGTCGTTGCACTAAATTCCCCGAAAATTTTGCTTAGGATTAAGGTAAGTGTTAGTCTTAAGTTTAGGTTTTGGTTTGCTTTAGATATAAAGTTCAGAGTAGGGGTGAGGTTCATAAGTAAGCCAAGGCTTCAGGCTATTATCGTGTTGTTTGTAGGGGTTATTATAAAGTTGGGGCTAGGTTGAAGATTATAGTCACAGTTTAGTTTTATGATACGGTTATTGTAAGAATTAAGGCACGGGTATATTCACCCTTCCTGAAATTCACCATATGGCCACGTATTTTAAGCGGGTGGGGCGATTCCTTTTCCCGTGTCCTGGTTATGCGGCTATAGAGTATATCCCAACCTAATGTGTTAGCTTGCAGTAAATAATTGGAGATAAATTTTCCATCCTCAGTCAGAAAATTAGCTGATGTTTCCTGCTGATTCTAGCTCGAAGTTGTTTTCTAACTTTGGGGACCAGGTAGAAAGTGACTGGTGTTGAAATATCGTCAGAAACAACCTTCCCTATTTAATGCTAAAATATTCTAAAATTTTAAATAAACAGATTCAATACGTTGCAAATCGAAATTGAAATTGGCTGTCTGACAATCCTTTCTAATGACCATCTTCTGTTCCGAGATGAAACGTATACAATCACTATAGAAACATGCACCACTTCAGCCGTGAGCCTGAGTTAAGCAAGGCCAAATTTTTCAGCCCAGAAATGCTTACTTTAACTATTTTATACCACTGTGTCGTCAGTAAGACGACGAACACATCCTCCTCTCATAACTTCCCCGCCCAAGTGACCGCATCTGCTCTTTCTTTAGTTTGCATCTTGATATTATTAAGTCATCGTAGGCAAATACAAGCGTTCTGTTTGTTGTATGCTTACGATTGTTTGTCCTGGAATTGATGCTGGCACGGTTTCGCTAGCATGACTGGCCAAATAGTTCGTTCTGATGTAATTCATTCATTCCTTCAGATGCATTCGCCATGCTGCAAGAGTGCGTATGCAGCTATACTTGTTACTGCTTGGGCATCACTTTTGTCTCGTCGATAAAGCTTTTTTCAATTATTTACAGATAGAAAATGGTTTCATCTTACCCACTTGTCCTGTTTTATGATTAACAACAAGCTCATTTTTTTAAAAGTGCCCAGGAAAAGCTTTTAAAAGATTGCTTCTTTTCTTAGTGTGGTACTGTGTAAGCTAAGGACAAACTGCTCTTGTACACGAGCGAATCACTAAACCTTACAGACTCTACCTCCTTTTACAGCAACCGGGGCGTTTATCCGAACGCTGTACTTTCGCACCATCGACACGTGGTCTGTCAACTGCGCTCGGTGAAATATTAAAAGTTACATGCGATAAAATGTTCAGTCGATTTTCCGAGTCGCGAGTTTCACGTGAAAATCCCTGTTACACAAAATCCACCCACGTTGCATTCTTTAAAGTCTTAGAGCAGTAAAATCGACCGTTCTAAAAATGGAAGCATTGTTCGGCCAGCAAGTTAATATTTACTAACATAAGACTCATTATAATAAACTGAAAACAGAATTTCTGGAACGGAATATATATTAAATCACTTAAATTAGTTTCACTTTAAGTGTGCATAAGGAAGTTCGGCGCGAATGACAGGATGGAAATAATGAAAACGGATAAAAAGTACAAAAAAATCAACATATTGTTAACCATGCATATGCATTTCAAACCACAGTAAGTCTGTAAATAAGGAAATAGCCCTGTTGCAAATAGTTGTTTGTTCATCGTGATTATACAGCAAAACTGGAGTTTATCTTGCATTAAAAGGCTATTTATACCTTGCACGACCTTCTCTTGCTAATTTAAAAATATATATTTTCAATAGAATAAAGATGTTGGCTGTTGGCAGAAATATAAATAGTTAGGAGGGCACCGCAGATATCTTGGATTTCGGCAAAAAGTAAGATAACAGTAACCAAATTTACCAGATTCATACCTCTTTAGAGTGATGAACAGGAACATCGTAGTTTAAAGTTATGGTATCCAGTTGGCATCTGTGAATGGCGTTGTAGCCGAAGACATCTTTACAAATCTCGTTGATCACCTTGCTACTTATGGTGTCCGTAGTCGACTGCGAGATAGCATGCTCTGCAAATTTCATATCCCTCAAAACCCTCAACCGTCGATAGTTCTTGAATATTGCAGTTGGAATATTTTGTTCCCTTTGAAAGTTCCACCCACATATGTCCAACTGGGTCGACTTCAAAAGCTAGCTTAAAAACCGACAAAATCTCTCACGTAAGTGAGAATAACTTCATGGAAAATAAAAAATTTATCTGACATGCTTCTTAATTGAAAACGTTTTGCTGGTGGAACTTTGCTGGTAAAGTTAAAATTTCTGTGTTCTTTAAAACATTAATTTCAGAGAGGACATCGGCAGTTGTTCCCTGTCACTCGTCTTAGTAGACGTATGATGCATTTCCAATGTACTTAGGATAAACTGGTAGGTTTTCGTACTTGTGAACCATGTTGGTCCGCCTTGGTTATTTCTGTGTGCGGTTCTATCATAATAGTGGGCCACATAGTGACCTTGATAATATTGAAAGTACTTGCTATGGACTCATGCGCAATCCTTATAGGGCCAATGTTCGTATCAGTTTTAAGTCCGCTGCCGATAGCAACGGTCCTGATATCTATACAATACAGCGTGACCCAGAATTTACAGCACGTGACGGGTCCCTAATTTAAATTTACATTAAAAATCGCAAAATAAGAGGCTTTGACCTGCATATTTCCATGGCACAAGGAATGACATAGTTATCAGTAAACGTTTAAATTCACCTTCTATTAAGCAAATTCAAAATAAAGTTTTCTTGAGTAAATAACTTCGTACGCAGCAAATTGATGGAAAAAAACAAAATCAACACCTTTAAACGTGGGTAAGACTATCCGTTAAAATTTTGCTTTCGAAATTTCACGAGTTATGCCATCTACTGCTCCAATTTATTGACACTCCTCTTTGGATTTTAGAAGATATTGATAGTTCCTTGAGGAAAATTGACGTGCCCCTGTAATTTTCTTTTTGAACAACCACCATGGGTAGGCATCTCGGTATTATTTTCATGAGTGCTTTCAATGACTTTCTTACTTGATTTTTGAATTTGCTCGTCAGTTTTCACTTTAAGACTTCTGTACCTATTTTTAGTCTTCTAAATTTCATCCATATTATACGTAGGTTTTCCTGTTATCACACTTTTACCCATTGGGTAGTACCGCCAATATTTGCTTACTAGCAACACTATGCCTGATGCCTCACCATTTATACGCTTCATTTGATATTTTTACACACATCAACACTCTACCGTTTATTTTATATTAAATCGATTCTTACGAATAATTAAGCCTTTCCTATTTCCCCAACTCCCTTATTATTTGTTTAAATCTCCCATATTGCCTCAGCGTGAATTGACACTGGTTATTTCTTTAAGGCTTGGATAAATTTGGTTGTGTGTTGACTATTTATATTTTTTTAATCTTTTCACATTATCGAACCATGTTTTAGTCCAAATGATTATTGGCTGTTTGTACTTACGGACGGAATGAAGTGAACGCACCCAAACCATTTGATCTAGACGGGTTTAAACCGACATGCTCAACAAAAGCTACTGGACCTTTCAGAACGGTTACAGTTGACGGTCAAATATGCTCTACAAATTTCAGTAGACAACATAATTTCCCTGAACTTAACGACCGCATTCAGTTGGTTGACCTACCAAACACACCACTGCGTGTATTATTGGTTAGAAACTTGAGCAAGTATGAGGTTTCATCGCTCGAGTCATTTTCAACGAGCAAGGACATTAAAATTATAACAAAATAAGTCTCATAAAGTTTTTAAATGTCTTATAAATACAAGGAATATTTTTATGCATCAAAGTAGGCACGCGTATCGTCGATATACTTTTGCCAGTTATCGGTAAAGTGTTCAGTTCGGTGGTATGAAAGCCTGTTAATCGAGAGTCAATGAAATTTTTAATGGATGCTTCTACAGAATTGTTGGATTTCAATTGCTTTTCCATGAAACATTCATCTAGATTTTAGAAGATTTGGTAGTCAGATGGCGCAAGATCTCGTAAGTACGGTCGATTATTATGAACTTTCAATTCCATCTCCTGTAGTTTCGCCATTGTCATTCACACAGTGTGTGGTCTAGCATTGTCGTGCAATAGAGTAGGAGTCAATCGGGTGACCAATCGAAGCTGTCTTTCTGCACGTTTTTAACAATTTGGTGTAGATTTTTGCAATATCCTCACGCCCTGGTCGATGTGCCAGGTTTGATGAAAACATAATATATCACACCTGCACCAGAACACCAAATATCAGCTCCTTTTGGAGAAAAGTGCACATTATTCTATGTTTTGATGATTTATCCTTGTCCAATCACTGCGCCAAATATTTAGAGTTATCATGTCGACTCCTTTTATCATCCCACGTTACATTCCAATTCAAAAATAAATAATTTTTATCACGAGAAAGCAATACCTTGCGATGCTCTGAACATTGTTATTTTGGCTTTTTACTCAATTTCTGTCAAATCCATATATCGAACTTTCTCCTTTCATGATTTCATTTAGGTGATTTTATATTGTGTGCTTGCTAACATCAAACAGCAACGATGTTACCTTGTGATGCAGCTGATTTGACCGACTTCCACTTCCTCATTATCCACCTTAGATGCGGACCGACCGCATTGCTCATTACTGAGCTCGCATTTACCAGAACTTGAGTTCACAAACTGATTGGATACTCTCTGCTGTGCACTTATTTTGAAAAAAAATAATGATAAATTGTTGGTTTTCTCTATCAGTGGGACAATAATATAAGAAAATAAACTTGTGGCTGACAGTGTGACCGCCTACAAAACTCTGTTTTTATAGTTTCACTGTAGACTTTAGTGCTCCGATTGGAAGGCTTATTGGATTCCATGCGTACTTTTTGGCAAAATCAGCTTATTGACTGAATGCATGCTTGTCAACTTGCGCATATCGGGCAGCTGGGTCTAACGCAACTGAGGAGAGTAGTATTTTCAGCGATCAACACGGACGAAGATGCAAAATATCAGGCAGCTGAACCCACCGGGAGTGACATTCTGACAGCCAAAACAAACTGCGATTTAAGGTTTCGGCTTCCTGAGCAATACAATTTTTTAGGAATACAAGTTGTCCCTCCGGAGTTGTGCCAAAAACGGTCAAGCTAGATGCAGGAATATCTAGTTCTGAGGTTTTCCATTCGTTTTTTGCTTTGCAGTTCAAGTTCGCAAATTGTCGACAGTTCAATATAGCAAGTATTGGTTGCGTCCGGGTGGACCACGTTTGAAACAGTTTTGAGAAAAACGGAAAGTATTCTATTCAAGACACTCAAATTACAAAAGTGACAATACATATTATCCAATTTGATTGTGTTATTTTTCTGATTAAATTCAGATGATCAGCAACCGCTTATTTCGTGCTCTGTAGCAGGTATTTAGTACAGGGATGCATTAAATATGATGACAGATCACGTTCTAAATGGACACATTCATTTCTTCCATATTTGAAAAGCTTATGGATATTTTGAAAACCGAGTGGCAAGCATTGATTATAATTGCAAGAATTTAAAATAATTGAAATAATTGCCTGTAAACTGGCAATAAATAAATAAAATAAAATAATTTAGATGACCGCATGTTGGTAGTTTCTCTTTTTAGAAGTCTGTACCTCGATAGTTACAGTCAAGGAATCATAAAATAATCTGTAACAAATGTTTTTAGTAAGGCAAAAAAACATTTAATTCTGCTCAAGTTAATTTTACCGACGCAAACACCTCTGGTCTGAAAAACTCCTGAAATTTAAATCTGCCTCTTTTTGCCTTTGCACAATATTGTTAGTTGTTCACCTCACGAAATTCGAACTGAAATTCTGAATTATGTTTTTGATGACAAATAACTAGGTAGACGCAACTATTTTGCAAGATAAGTAGCACATGGAAAGATGCCGGTTTTGAATGGGCTTCACTTTCGCCACCTGCAAAAGCTACAATAGTTAAAACGCGATCACTTTAGTTATAGGATTTTTTAACAATGGTATTCGATGACCTTATAAATTCAAACATGCATTAAGACTATTACCGTGAACTTAGATGATAGGAAATTACATATAAGTTTAATTATATGCTCGAAAGAGCGTTTTTTATCTTTAAAATGTTTTTAAATTCCTGAATACTTTTAAACCCAACTGCGGTTGACTAAACTTTATGTTTCCAAGTGAAATACTGATTTTTGTCAGGTTTGGAAAATTTTAAATTTTTCAAGGCTACGCAAAAATATCGTACGTTCCCCATTAGCAATTAAGTGAATGTGAATCATAAAGAAAATTCATAAATTGCCAGATATAACGCCGCAGGGGTCCCTGTTAATTGCCAATTATTATGAGGGAGAACGTAAAACGAGAGTCCTTTTAATGAGGTAAGATCATTGGTGGTGCTGCCGTTCCTAATAGGTGAGTTTACTTGATGTTCTTCGTGCTCAAAAGGCCAAGTTGCGTTTCAGAGAAATCATCGCAGTGGACAGAGCGATTATTTAACTGAGCTCCCCCCCCTCTCCAAAGATCCCGGCAATTTTGCGATGACTTAAATGTTGGTTGTTTTATTTTCTAAACCAAATGAGTCCTTCACGTTGAAAATGCTTCTGTTGACACCAAAGAGAACCAAAATTAGTGTCTGACAAGTGCTGGCGCCTGTCCACACCGCGTTAAAAATCAACCAATTTTTGACTCAAAGTGGGATGACAATGGCATCTCACACTCCTAACTCGTCAAACCTAACCCCTGCAATTTCTGATCATTCCACAGAATATAGAAAAATCTAAAGGAAATTCGTTTTCAGAACATAGAGGAGGGAAAAATCACTGGAGGACCTTAACAGCATTACGTTAGAAGAATATAAAAATGCATGGATGAGTGGGAAGCCTATGGGTTATATGTGCTTACCCTCTAATATACAGTACCGTGAAGGGGGCTCTTTTTTAAGGTGTCAACTTTTATTAAAATTTTAAAAATAAATCTTGTTTTTGGGTACCAACTCGTAGGTTGATTTTTGATAGTTGTATTGCTTACATGAAACTCTTCAATAACTACCAGAGAAAATGGAAAACTCTGTTTAGTAGAATATCATCATAATAAAATGACAATGATTGAGGTTAACGAAAACAAGTGCACTAAAATGAAAAGGTTACAGTTACTTGTAAAAACTTGGAGGAAATTATTCACTGCTCTTTTGAGTCAACGGATATTGTGCAGATCAGACTGTTTACAGCGCTTCATAAACTGCATCGTTTGCGAGGTAAGATGTTTCATTACGAAATACTTAATTTATTCATAGTGTTTTGAAAGATGAATCGGTGCCTTGTATTATACAGTTAATACCACTGTAATCCAAAGCACTCGCTACGGACTCGACTGACGTTTTACTGTAAAAAATGTTATTAATTTAGCCATAGATTTACGGCTCAAAGAAGTTAATGATAACCCAAACCGTTCAGCACAGGCAACTCTTGCGGATTTATTCTCGCAATGTCGCCTTTTGCACCGTTCTTCAAACAGACGCCTACCTTTATTAAAATATCGCCTAACTGGTAGTATTGAATGCTCTTTTGGAATTAGGATCAATGCTCCCATCTCCTCTTTTCTTGTCATTGGCAGAGAGAACGTGAGCAAATTCCCTCGGCCGATAGTTGTAATAGGCATACCTTCATGCTTTCCAACGAAGAAACTTGTCTTCCGTTGGCTTATAAATTGTATTCGGGTGACCTGCTCAATTTTCAAAAAGACTGTAATTAAAATAAATTATGTTCTAAGCTAAGGTGGCCATTTCTGCGTTATTTGCCAAAAGCTCACATCAGAATATATTTTTCGAACACCTTAATTGCACGAACTACAGATTGATACATTTTCCTAGCAAGACGCCTAGAAACATGCGAAATTTAGTGGCAGAGAACATTATCTGACAACAACGAAACAGTGGCAGTTAGGGGAATCTCATGCTCTGCATTGAAACAGGGCTTCAGCTAATGGCCATTTTCAGCATAATTTGAAAAGTAAATGACAACAGTCCTAGGCGTACTTTGATTTAAGCACCCAGGATTTATGAATTTCGTTGTCCACAGTGAATTAACACACTGTGAAATAACATTGTTAAAGAATTTAACGGAGAAATAATGAGCAGTTTTGCATGACGAAATTTCGACCGCCGTGAACAATGATCGACATCGGGGAACCCAACAAAATTTCAAATTCCTTCAGGTCTGCCACCATGAATGGTGCAGTGTGTGGTTAAGCTTTGTTGTTCAGTAGGATAAGGGTAAATTGACCGAGAAATCGAGGCTGATGCTCTGCAGGTTTTCGTATCATTTGGTCCAACTGACTGCAGTTTACGGCTACAATGTTTAATGAACTCGATTTCACGAAATCGTGATAAATCAAAAATCCATCAGCTTCTTCGAGTGAATATTACGCTAAAGGCTGTGTTTTAGTGAATTATTATTTTCCAAACACTGTGCTGCACGTTGAATGTTACCGTATTGAACCCGTTACTGTACAAGCCGACTCAAAAACTCGTCCATTTTATGACGAAAAGGAAACATTTTGCAAGCCTCCAAACGTTGTTTTTTGGCTCCTCGTTCAATTCATGCAAACCCCATATATCCTAAATGTTTACTTAACCACACTCAGCTGCGTGAGATAACATTGTGTGCTTGCTTACATCAAATATCAGCGACATTTACAGTGCACATTGAGAGGAATCGGACTCCACGGTGAATTTCAGTTCGTCATTATCCACCATGTATTCGGGCCGACTGCGTTGCTCAGTTGTGAGGTCAAAGGTACTAGAACACAATTTCGAAATTACTTTGATGAATGACAGTTTCTTATACAAATTTGAATTAAGAAGCTGTCAAAATGAACCATATAACTCATTACGAATTTCCTCTTTGAGGACCCAATACAGGGTTTTCGTCCAGGATTCTATATTTTCGGTACAAAACTGTCATTAGGGAAAATCCTTTTCCATGTACAAGCGGCTGAATTTAAGTTCTTCGCTCAAAACCTACAGCAGACAGTATTTCTTTTGACGTCTTTATCGCAAGAATTACTGATAACTAAAGGGTTCTTATAGAAAGGATATAGACCTATGACAGTTGGTGGCACAGAAACTCGTATAAACATAATAAATCGATGCCAATTAGAGAAGTATCCTATAAAATCATTGAGACGAACTCTGGAAAATAGTGCTGAATTTTGAATGTTCGAAACACTTCAGACAAATGGTGCGTTAACTGCATGATGAGATGCTAGTTCGCATTGTGCAATCTCTGAGGAGTTTCCAGTGTCAATAAGATTAAACGGCAGCATACTCTTTCCCACTCTATTCATTCTCAGGTTCTCCAACACGTTGATTGAAGCCAGACCTTGCTTCTTCGAAATCTTCTAAGTCCTGGAAATGTTGAAACATTTAATGAGTAAGCACTTTGAGGACGTTAAAAAGGTGAACAAGAAACGCTGGAAGCACTTATGAGCATCTAATCAAAAGCATACAAATATTGGTGACCAGTGAAACAGGAGAGGAAAACCAAAATAATCTATTGAACACTCTTCTGAATGGGATTAATATTTTGAAGATGTTGCCTTAAAACATTAAAATAAATATTTTTTGGTTTTTTTGGTTTACCTTCCTACATAAAGTTCTATATATGAGCATATTTTATAACTTGTTGGTGATTGGAACGTCTATTTATTTAATGAGTAATATTTCCCTACAGTAAATATGCCTTTTGAGTTTAATTCAAAAAGATATATGTGGATAGAAGTCAATTAATATGCTGACTTTTACAACCTTATTTCTGTTGTTTGATTCATAGCCCAAATGAATTTGATGAATGACATTTTGTTCTGTGAACTTGAAATAAGAAGCTATCGAAATGGACCATACGTCTCTTTGCAGATTTCTCCTCGACGACCCAATACAGGGTTTTCATCCAGCTTATATTATGTTTGGTACAACACTGCCATTAGGGAAAATCCTTTTTCACGTACATGTGACTGAACCTCCGTTCTTCGCTGAAAACCCACAGCAGACAGCCTTTTTCCCGACGTCTTTATCGCAGGAATTACAGATAACTATAGGGTCCCTGTAGAAAGCATATTGACCTGCGACATTTGGTGGGATAGAAACTCATATAAACATAATAAAACATGCCAATTAGAGAAAATGATTGAAGCTCTTTGCAACGTGCGATACTTTAAATATAAGGTTTTTTTCGGCACCATATGAAATTATTAAACGTACCTGGCAACATCCCTGAGGGTTAATCGATTTTGGCCGGTAGGATTTAGAATTTCTGTTGCAGTGTTCTGTTGCAGAATTTCTGTTGCGGAATTTCTGTTGCAGTGTTCCACCTAAAAGAATCAAACGCAAACTTGGTGAGTTTTCTAGATTAATGAGAGTTCAACCTTCCTGATCAACGAGTATGTCCACTGTGTGTCCAACGAATGGGCATGTCCTGGATGAGGACGTCCTCCTAAATTAGTATATTAGTGAATGGAGACTTGCACTGCATCTAATGCAATCCATTCTGCCTCACGCCCGAGTCCGGTGCCATAGCAGGATCATAAAGACTGGAGGCAAGATCAGGCACAGTTTCTGACAAAACAAAACTATCCGTCTACGCCTGTGACAAACGCCTATTCCGCGCACGAGGTACCAGGATTTCACACAACCAACATAGCGGTGATGTGAATCCCAAATTAGTGGGAGAGCACTTGTGGCCACGCACGACCTTTCTCATCATACGCACAGGAGACTTTCACACAAGGAAATACTCAGCCCTGAACTCGCATTCCTCAGAGTGTCGTAGAGACGAGATTATAACATACAGTAATATGAGGTAGCCTTTAAAACCATGAAGACGAACTCTGAAAAATAGTGCTGAATTTCAAATTTCCGAAGCTCTTCAGACATATGGTTCGCCAACTGCACGGTGGGATGTTGACTCGCATCAAGGACCACCATGTAATCTGTGTGGAGTTTCCAGTGACCTAACATCTGACATAGATCTAACTTTACGAAAAATAATTAATCGATTAGAAACCAATTCAATGCCATCCAGTGAACATCTAAATAACAAATAATGAACCATTAATAAATTAAAACGCAAAGCAAATATCGGAAATAATATCAAATTGGTAAAAAAAGGTTATCTTGGTAAATCATTGGCATGCAAATATTTTTGACCAGTGAAACCTGCAGCGAAAAATCAAATAATCTAATAAACACTTTTCTGAATGGGATGTTTATTTTGAAGATGTGGCCTTAAAACATTTTTAAAAAAAATTATATTTGGTTTTTTGGTATACTCTCGTACTTAGAGTTCTAAGCTTAAGCATACATTTAAAACATTTTAGAGATTGGAACGTCTATTTATTTAACGATTAATATTTCCCTACAGTCAATATGCCTTTTGTGTTTGATGCAAAAAGAGATATGTAGATAGACGACAATTAATTTGTTTAATTTTACGTCCTTATTTCTATTAGTTGATACATAACCCGTAATTATCTATACCGAAATGAATATTCAGGCAGACAGATCTAAACAGTGGCTGTACATGCATTGGAAGTTAAATAACTTTGCATAAATATGTCGCTTGAAATCTGCTTCACATGGGCTAAATATTTTGCTGAGACCAGCATAAGTACTCTATGGTGGGTAACCTAACATCTGACATAGATCTAACTTTACGAAAAATAATTGATCTATCAAAAAACAATTTCAATGGCAAATAACAATGAATGAACCATAAATAAATTAAAACGCAAAGCGAATATCGGAAATAATATTTAATTGGTAAGAAGAGGTTATCGCGGTAACAATAAGATTTTGGCTTAAAGTTTTTAGATTCTCACTCACGCACATCATCGGAAACCCTCACAGGTAATACTTGTAAAGACGCAAGGAACGCAATATTTACCTGACGCAGTTTCCAATATTATCATTGAGTTGTAATACTCTTATTAATTCAAAATGATTTTACAGAAAACAAACACAAAAATATAAGTTCTTGTACTCGTTGGGCATTGCAGACCGTTGAAGTGGTTGCGGCGGGTGTATGTTGGTTCTCCTGACAATGGTTCACCGGTCTCCGTGCGATTGATTCGCAAGTGACCGACAAGGCCTATGTGTGAAGTGAATGTGCAATCACAATATGGAGAGGTTAATACCGAGTCACATCGCTGGTACTGGAGGCGGTGGTGGTGTTGGTGTTGGAGGAAGGAGTTAGAAGGTAGTCGCGTCGACGCGATCGGCGCGGAAAGTAGATACGGGAGGATGATGTTGGAGATCGTGGGCGATGGGGCATTGATGAAGTTGGTATCAGTGGTTGAGGGTGGTCAACGTGGGTTCTGAGGTAGATGTGGCAGAAGTATAGGTTGTTTGATTGTTGTTGCATGAAGTTCAATGATGTCCGACTAGGCCCATTCGTGCGTGGAATGTGCGTTGACAGCGTGGCAACGTTGGCAGGGCTTGGGCATTGGCGGGGTTGATCCGGAGTGCTTGTGACTTGCGAGCTGCCATTTTGGCCTAAGCAACGTCAATCTGGTTGGCCTCACAGATTGCTGCACCAGTCTTCACGGATCGTCTCCATGCCGGTCTATCTTGGGCGAGGTTCTCCCAGGTCACCGGGTCCATTTGCAGTTGCTTCAGAGATTTCTTCAGAGTGTCCTTGTAGCGTCGTTTTTGACCTCCCTAGCGGCGAGCAGTTGCAGCAACATCTCTGTAGAAATATCGTTTGGGTAGTCGCTCGTCGTCCATTCTTACCAGGTTGCCACTCAATCACAGTTGCACTTGCCTCAGCATGGCGAATATGCTGAGAATTCCGGTCCGCTCCAGGACTTCAGTGTCCGGGATACTGTCTTGCCATCTTAGCTTCAGTATTCTGCGGGGACAGCGGAGGTGGAAGTGATTCCGCTTGCTGGCTTGGCCCGAGTAGACGGTCCAGGTTTCTGCTTCGTAAAAGAATGTCGGTAAGACAACGGCCTTGTACATCTTCAGTTTAGTGTTCAGGTGAATACCGTGGCGATTCCACACGGAGGCCTGCAGTCGGCCAAAGGTCTGAGTGGCCTAGAAGATCCATTGAGCAACCTCGTCATTGATTCTCGTGTTGAATGGCACCGTGCTTCCCAGATAAGCAACGTTTTAAACATTGTTGAGTTGAGCGTCGTTGACATTTTTAAGGGGAGCATTGTATTCCGCGTTGGGCAGCGGTTTGTACATGACCACCATTTCAGCTGGATTGATTGTTAATCCCAAATTGTCACAGCCGGTGTCGAATAGCTCGATGCTCCTTTGCATGTCCGCCTCCGTTACGGTGTGCAGTCGTCCGTGATGAGCAAGTCATGGACTGCAGTCGTAGACAGGCGCCTTTGGGCCCGCATACATCGAATGTCAAGAAGAAAGCCGTCAGTTCTGTAGGCGATACGGAAATCAGGGCACTTATCACGTAGGCGTCCATGAGCATATCGGAGAACATGAGACTGAATAGGGTGGGGCCAGTACGCAACCTTGATTTATTCTATCGGTCACTGTGAATGCTTTTTGATAACCAAAGTCTTCACAAAAATAGAAGAGAATGGCATCACATTACAGGATGATTTATCCGTAAAATTCATTAAAGTAAAGCGAACAACGCCTTAATTTCTGATTTCTGATTAATTGTTTTCAGTCTTCTTTAGCTCTAAAAATTCCACGATTGCCAACGCCCACTCGGATAATTTTGAAACTACGTACCATAAAATAACAGCTGTTTTCGCGTCATTTGTGCATACTTTAAAAAGAACAAAATAAGCGTCTAGTGGTTTTCTAATGTGCTTTGAATGCAGAACGAATGACTATGCCAAGAATAGTAACTTGGTAAGACTTGAACTCTTATTTGCCGAGAAGAAACTGTTCAGTTACAGCCAGCGTCAACCAAAAGTATTTATTAATCAGATTTGACCCTTTTTACAGTCCATTTTTAATTCGAGTTAAAAGTTGGATAGACTCCAAATTAATAGGCAAATCTTGATGTCGGTAACAGACATGATCTTGCATAAAAACCGAAGTGCGTAAATATTGCGGAATTGGCTAGTTTAAGCTTCGTTGCAGTCAGCAGCCAGCCACTGTAGCAAGCTAATGTTCCTCGAAGTCAAGTAACGAGTTGAAATCAGCGAAGGCAATCTTTATCTCCGTTTAGTTGATGGGTTTTAAATAAAAACTTCCGTAGTTTAAGTTGGATAAGTCAGCTAAAATGCCAGCTGCCAAAAACTCGTTATGCTATTGAAGGGGAACGTAGTAAAGTTACCGAGCAGGGCATTTGGAAGTTTAAGCGCTTACTGTGAACTTGTTAACGCTGGGGGACGTTAGGAGCCGCATGTCGAGGCCTGTCGACTTTCCTGATGGCCCACCAGCCTGACTCACCGAAAGGCAGCTAGGCCGCGTCATTGTCCGTCGACGCGATTGGTTGGCACGTCTTTTTCCCCTGCGGTGATTGAATTCCGCTGATGCAGCGGTTGACGACGGCCCAACGTGAATGCCTGATTGCAATGAGGATTAACACGCATATTATGATTTATACATGTTGTCCTACGGTTTTTTAAGCTGACATCCTTCCCAATTGGTCTGTGACGATTCCACTCTGGCGAAAAAAACTGCATACGTAACGTGTATTTGAGCGGCCGTTTTCCCATTACGGTTTAATTGCGGTTATTTGTCTTAGTGCATGAAAACAAGGTTTGGTGATTTTCCAATCTTTGTGCGCTTCACTGTCTTCTCCTCGAAAGCAGACTTTATCCGTCGCCCGTGTGAAATTCGTAAACGTTTGACCTAATACGCCCCCTGTTATTTAGTGTGCACGTTATGAGCAGGCCTCTTTCTAGTAGAAGATGCCAATCTCTGAGGCGTGAAAAAAGCTGTAGGAATGCGAGCTCAATTACCGCTCGAACTCACACGAAGTTTCTGGAATTTTCGCCGAATTATACACATGCTGACGCGAAATGTATTCAATTCCAGGTTTACATCAATATTTTAGATGAAATGTTTCCACAGACAACATTGGAGAACGAGGAAGTTTAATGGCTTTGGTCTCTCCAGAAAGTAATGTGCGGTAAGGACGCCTTATTTGGCCGCTTTAAAATAAGACATGGAAACGGAATCGTCCACACAATAAAGGGAGCCCTTGCCTAAATTCCACGACATTTCTATTTAGGGATTACGCAAGTGTTAGTCTTCAGTTTAGGTTTTGGTTTACTTTAGATATAAAGGTCAGAGTTGGGGTGAGGTTCATGAGTCAGCCAAGGCTTAAGGCTATTATGGTGTTGTCTCTAGGGGTTATCATATAGATGGGGCTAGGGTGAAGATTATAGTCACAGTTTAGTTTTATGTTACGGTTATTGTAAGAATTAAGGCACTGGTGTATTCACCCTTCCTGAAATTCACCATATGGCCACGAATTTTAAACGGGTGGGTCGATTCCTTTTCCCGTGTCCTGGTTATGCGGCTATAGAGTTCATCCCTACCTTATGTGTTAGCTTGCAGTAAATCATTGGAGATAAATTTTCCATCCTCAGTCAGAAAATTTGCTGATGCTTCCTGCTGATTCAAGCTCGAAGTTGTTTTCTAAATTTCGGGACCAGGTAGAAAGTGGCTGGTGTTGAAATATCGTCTGAAACAACCTTTGCTATTCAATGCTAAAATATTCACAAATTTTAAATGAACAACTTCAATAAGTCGCAAATCGAAATTGAAATTGGCTGTCTGACAATCCTTCCAAATGACTATCTTCTGTTTCGGGATGAGGCCTATACAATCAATGTAGAAACATGCACCACTTCAGCCGTGAGCCTGAGTAAAGCGAGGCCAAAATTTTTCAGCCCAGAAATGCTTACTTTAAATAGTTTATATCACTGTGTTATCATTAAGATGACGAACACATCCTCTTCTCCTAACTTCCCTGTGCAAGCGATCGCATCATGCGCAGTCCCTAGTTTGCATCTTAATACAATAAACTTATCGTAGGCAAATGCAAGCGTTTTTTTTGCTGTATGCTTTCGATTGTATGTCCTGGAATCTATGCTGGCACGGCTTCACCAGCCTTACCGGTCGGATAGTTCATTCTGGTGTAATTCATTCATTCATTCATATACACTCACCATGCTGCTAGTGTGTGTATACCACTTCACTTGTCACTGCTTGGGCGTCACTTTTGTCTCGTCTATAAAGCTTTCTTCTATTATTATAAGGGAGAAAATGGTTAAATGTTACCTATTTGTCATTTTTTGTGATTTACAACAATGCCCCTAAGGGTTAGTGGTCATTTGTCCAGTCTCATTTTTTTTAAAAATCTCCTGGAAAGAGCTTTCAAAAAACGCTTCTTTTATTAGGAAGGTGCTGCGTTAGATAAGGACAAACTGTCCCAAAGTCTTAGAGCAGTAAAAAACGACCGTTATTAAAAAGGCGGCATTGTTCGGCCAGCAAATTTAGATTTTAAAACTTGAGACTTATAAAATATAACTGAAAATTAGAATTTTCGAAATGGGCCATATACAAAATCACATAAATTAGTTAAACTATAAGGGTGCATAAGGAAGCTGGGTGCAAATGAGAGGATGAAAATAATGAAAAACCATAAAACGTACACAAAATCAGCATACTGTTGACCGTTCATATGCATTTATAACCACAGAAAGTCTGCAAATAAGGAGATAACCTGGTTGCCGATAGTTATTTTCTTCATTGTTAATATAAAGCAAAAATGAAGTTTTTCTTGCATTGAAGGCTATTATTTACCTTGCACCAACTTATCTTGCTAATTTAAAAAAAATATTTTCAATTGGATTAAGATAAAGACTGAATTGTAATAAAACTGCCCAGTGGGTATTTCCATGCTCTTATCCAAATAATAACCATGACCCAAAATTTAACGGTAACTCCGAGCCTTAGCCTCATTTTACGTTAACCCTTACTCTACAGGCAACTTTAACTCAAACCTTAACCCTAAACATAACCCAAAATCTTATAATAAGTCTACTTAAAACTATTTTCCCTGAGGTTGGCGCAAGGTTGCCTTTATTGCGAGTGCTCCCTGTTTAGGCGGCAATAAAAGTCATATTGACGGGAAAAAAAATTATCAAACACTCGCTCAGTTTGGAATTCGGGATGATGGGGCATGGCTGCCTAACTTTTGCCCCTGAAATCCGTTCTTCCAAACTGCCCCGCGCAAAGGCTGTTTGCGGAAACACCGATTGACCGAGTTTTTGGACGACAACAGGGTCTCAATCTGTTAGTTCTGGTT
This sequence comes from Schistocephalus solidus, assembly GCA_017591395.1. Taxonomy (NCBI): domain Eukaryota; kingdom Metazoa; phylum Platyhelminthes; class Cestoda; order Diphyllobothriidea; family Diphyllobothriidae; genus Schistocephalus; species Schistocephalus solidus. The sequence continues at coordinate 27,311 of WEDG01002947.1, forward strand.
TGGCATGTCGAGGTCGAGTGACGCAAAAAGAAAGAGTTTTACGTCCACCGAAAGCAACACAATCATGTGTCATGTTTTTTGATCTCCGAAGCGTCGATGTTTCTGATAGTGGAAATAAGGAGACTTGAAGTATCAGACAAAAAGCTCATCTTTCCGGCGACTGGGAGTGTCTCTGAAACCCATCATTCGAAAATACTTGCCAGGGATAGTAAATTAAATTTGGGAGAGGAGATTTCGCAGCATTTTTAGGAGGAATAAGTGCAACAGCATTTTGCTGCGCCAGTAACTCCTAGGTGCCTGTGAAATTGTGCAGTACAAACCAGTAAGGTTGTAGTGTGCAGAGTCAATTGCAGAAAAACACTACTGGTAAATAAAAGGGAGACTGAAATGGGCATTTTGAGCTTCGTAGCCGTCAGCAGTCACCCATGTTCAACACCAGGTTGGGCGAAGTGCGAGGTTTAACCAGCGAGTAACGTGGTCGTTGTCCTGTCCTAGTATATAAACAGTGGCATTAAACGCTCACAATTTGCGTGACGGAGTACGTTTATCCCGTTGTGCCTTGGGGCTTAAGCTCAAGCCCCGCCAGCAGCCGTTTAGCGCCTAGGGCATTTTACGACGAAAAACATTACTGCTGAAGACAAGGGAAACTGTAATGGCCATTTCTGGATTGGCAGCCATCATCAGTTAGTCTTACCCAAACCCCAGCTGTGTACCACCTGAGGCGCAACACCAAGGTCCAACGAGACAATTGTGTTCCATATCGCGATCGGTGAGCAGTCCACTACCAAAAAACTCAACTGAGATATACGCCAAACGTATTCATGATGACTAAGTAGTAAAAATATTGTAAATAATTTTTAACTGTAGTTTTTAAAATTTGTCAGTATTCCCTCCTCCTTTCTAGTATTAATAATGAAGACGTTTTACCAATAAGGGTGGTTTACTTGACCGCTTTAAAAGGACACGAGAACAGACACATCCCCGCAAGTACTAAATGGCGCCCTGCGCACAAATCCAGGAAGAGTAAATATTTTCGTGTCGTTCCTCTAGTTATAACATAACCCAACACTGTAGATAGACTCTTGATCCTTACACTATAGTATACGTTACACTTAACCATCACCTTAACCTTAACCTTTAACCTAACCCTAAACTTAACTGTAAGCTTCAACCTTACGCTAAACTCCTACTCTGACTCTCCACCTAATTTCCAGGAATTTGGCGCAAAGTCACCGGCATTGCTAGCGGTTCCTGTCCTCGTATCCTGTATGGGTGGCCATATAGGTAATCCCACGAATGTAGTTCCAGCATGTGCCTTTCGGCTCCGTACTCCCAACATAGGTACAAGACACTACTCCGGGTTCTTAGAATGGAGATTACGTGGTTAATCCACAGTAGTTGATTTTCTTCGACTTAACTATTCATTGAAATTTCAGGTATGACCGTAAAGAGCCATATCCAAATCCCACCTTGGGTAAAAATATTCCCTGTTAGACCTGCGTGCATCTGAACTCATAAACTACCCTTGTAATAGCATATTGACTCAGCTGGCTTTCAGGAAGTGTTTACTGTGTTCAACAGGCTGTATTGTTTTCCCGATATACACAGAGAATAGTCTGAGCAATTTCGGTAGGAAAAAATTTGCCTTGGAAAATAACTATAGTGTTCTGCTACAGATATGGCTGACTAAAATAGCTACAACATTAACTTTCAGACTAGCTCACCAACTTCGGTGCAGAGTACGAAGTAAGGCTTAATTTCCCAGTATATGCCTTTAATTCACACGGCACTCTTCAAGGAAAACTTTATAAAGCTGGCCAAAAAAGGTTGAAATATGAATGGTCTCCAAGAGGTGGTTCCACGCATTGATGCATTATACTAAATTGGCTAAAAGAAATCGGCCAACTGGTAACCCACTTAAATCATTCAATACTAGTAATTTCAATAGCTTTTTTGCTATTTATTTCGCTCGTGGTTTTGATAATTTTGAGGACATTGGTTCTAAGGGAAGGGATCGTTTATAAGCCGCACGACACGTATAAATGATGATTGGTGCTAACTCCCAGGGGAATCGGATTTAATGTTTCGGTTCGTGTTACAGTTAGACCTAGGATATGGGAAGTGTTTAGCGGAATGCCAACCGTATCAAGTGGCTTTCCTGTTCCAGTGTCCTACCCGTTTGATGCCAAATAAGCGGTCCCTACTATTCCCCGCCAAATTAAAGAAAAACGTATTTAACTCCTGATGGCCAATGTAAAAAATAAAATAATTAATAATAATAACTAATAATAATAAATATAAAAGCCAACTAGGGCTCAGATACAGTTGTTTTGACATCTTCATTATCTCGAATTGCCATAGTCCGTTTTTTAAACCGCCTCCATTCCAGGTCTTTAATTCGCACCTCAATAAAGTTCTGTAAGTAAATGTTTTATTTCCCATGAGAGACTTGGGCTGGCTTGAGGAAAAGGGTTGCTTTCGGACGTAAGGGCAATCTCTCTTTTAGGAGGATGTGGCATGATGTTAGGTGACTTGGCGACAGTTATTTTGATTGCAAGTTGAAATCACATAACATGCTACTGACTTCACGTATCAATCTCTAAAAGCATTATAAATTGGTTATGACCGACGTACGAGGAAAAATATTGTGGCGGATGACAAACGCTAGCCTCGAAGTTAAATCAACTGGATAAAGAAATCAGGATTACGAATAATGTCATACAACAGATCCTCGTTTCAGGGGATCGATTGCCAGCATCATCGCATAAATTGGTTATGACTAAAATTGTACCCATCGCGGAAGTACCTACCCTTACGACTCCCGAAGCCAATGGCGTTGAAGCCAGTATTGGGGAAGCCCCAACATCAGCCAGACAAATTATTTGATAGAGCCCCCTTGACAGAGGTGTTGTCGACCGGTCACAATGCATGATAATCCATGGGCTTCGAGAGTCAACCAACGAAAAGCCCAGGTTTAGAATAAATGAAGATATCATGGCCTTGCTGAAGTAAATGAGTAAAATTATAAGAGAAGATGACACATTTAAGGTTTTGAAACTTTTTTTCGACCAAATAGTAAAAATGACGCAAACTCTCAAAGAAATAAATCAAGGCCTTCAAAGGTAATTTTGGAAAAATAACTTCAAAGAGACCTTCTACTCGAGCGAACAAGCAGATGTCTCTCCGGTCCCAGAGGTATTTTTTAAATCGAAGTACTATGCACAAGAGAGAATTAAATAGAGTTTGCTAAAATTGGAATTGGAAAACTTGAAAGAACAGGGGGAAAAGGAAATGGTAATAATTAATGGAGTGATTGTTCGAGTACAAAAACACCTTCTGTGGAGGACGCCCGTTATTCTGACGAAAGTGACACGGTCGGTCAACGTTTTCAATGTAAAAATCTACACAAAATGAAGTTCTATTGCGGAAATATGCAAAGCCTCTTGAATATGGACACCTGTGCGCATGTAGGTCCAGTTGCCGCAAATGACGAAGGTGGTGACATAGCCGGCTTGCAACATACAACTAAACCAAAATGTTTATCTACCAATATTCACAGCCAACTCCGTAAATTGAATGAGCTAACGATATTCATATGCAAAACTTTGCCAGATATCATCTTTATAACTAAGACGTGGCTGACCGCGAAGGTGGACGATTGCGAAGTTACTCTCCTGGGTTTCAGTTGTTCAGAAAAGTTAGAGCAGGACTTCACGGAGAAAATTTGCTTACTTATGTCAGACATGGCCTGCTCGTGTCAGAAAAGACGGAGAAACACGCGTGCAAAACTGAAGCCATCAGACTTACCATCAGAACGCCGGGGTCCGAAAAAATAGAGATCCTGACTGTCTACCGACAACCCCGTAACGATCTAGTCAGACATAAGTCCAATAGACGATTTATAAGCATTTGCTAGTCGATCCGAAATCAGATTTACGGGTGATTTTAACGCTCCGAATATGGATTAGAATCTGAGCTCGGCACCAGGCTCGGAATTAAACTTCGATCGCCGCCTCCTAGAAGCAATACACAAACGCTTCCTAACTCAACACGTCTCTTCTCCAAACATAATACGCGAGGGGCAACAAGCCAATTTTGTGGACCTTGCATTGACAAAAGCGTTTGAGAGCGTCAGCGTTGTGAACTGTCTACTCTCACTGAGCAAAAGTGCCCACGTAGTCCTACAGTGGGAATGTTCACTCTTCTCTGTCCCGGTAAGTCTCACCTCTATATAGTGGAGCGAATCAGCAAACGTGAACTGATGCAGTTTCTGGAGCAGCATCCGTTTCTCTTTGACGCACAGCACGGATTCCGCAGAGGAAGGTCCTGCTAACAAATTCGCTATAATGTCTGGAACGATGGACCCGAGCGGTCGATGAAAGAAATGTGATGCACACAGTCTACATAGACTTCAAGGTGTCCCTCTAATAGCGTGCCTCACCAGTGTCTCCTATACAAACTCAACAGCATTGGACAAGGGATAAGCTTCTTAAGTGGATTTCTTGATTGGGCGATCTCAGATTGTCCGCCTTGGCGATCAAAAATCGGCTGATTTGGTGGTTGAGCATGGGTTCCTCAGGGCTCCGTCCTTGGCCCTATCCTCTTCCTTATATGCATTATGACTACGTAAATGGGTTAAACCGTGACACCATCATGTTTGCTGACGACATAAAGCTTTGTAAGGTCATACACAACGAAGCTGATGAAGCAAATCTACAAGCGAACTTGCATTGACTAAAGGAATGGTCAACCAACTGGCTCCTCACATTCAATGCTACGAAGTGCAATATTCTGCGATTCGGCAGAACCAGCACCAGGCACCAGAGAATTGACTATCTGGATGACACACCACTACCAGAGCTAGAGGCCTAGATATATCTTGGAGAATGAATCACCCCTGACTGAAGCCACTGTTCCATTGCTCAGAAGTAGCAAAATCCGCAATGTCAAGCTTGTATCTAAGTAAGCGGGCGTTTGCAAAGTTCGACAAAGGGTGCTTTAATAAAGTCTACGACATGTTCGAGTGATCACAATTGGAATTTGCCATTTACGCCTCGCTCTCAAAGTTCACAGCACCCTTGAGAAGGTATAAAAACATGCAATCAAGCTTGTTCGAGGTCAACGCTACCTGTCTTACGAGACACGATTGTCCAAACTTGATCTGTTTCCTTTAGACTATAGACAGCTTCGCGGTGACCTTTTGCGAGCGTTTCGCATGCAGCCGGGTAAGGCTTGTTGTCTTGCATCTGCCGACTGCTTTGAGCTGGCTACTACGACTGCTTAGAGAGGAAACCCTATCAAACTATGTGTGACTGGCGCAAGACTGGATGCAAGAAGGTTTTTCTTCTCCAATAGAATGCATAAAGCCTGGAGTGCTCGGCCTAAGGCAATCATAATGTCCTCATCCGTTGACACTTTTAAAGGGAGGTTTGACCAATATAGCCATATGTACCACCACAATACATTGCCCCAACCTATCCACATTCACAAAGTTACTTTTTATCGCACATATTACTCCCTATGTTTGAGTAATAGTATCTTATACTTGTTTTATTCAATGCCCGGTAGAGTGACGGGACGATAACTCTTTGTCTAAAGGCGTCGTCCACCTTTCCCTTAAAAAAACTTAACTAAACTTCTTCGTTTCAGATTTGGATCCGCTACCCGTGCGTCCGGATTCAACCAAAGCCAGACAAAGTGTCGGCTGCCGCGTACTTTCCTGTTCAGATGTTTTTGCGCGCACATCGCTGATGCACTGTAAACCACCCCGTTTCGAAAAAGATTCTCTTTTTCTTACTGTGGGCCTTTTAATTATAAAGAAGACGGTCTTCCCGTCACCTCATCTCTCCCCTCATCTGCCGTTGAGCAGTACTCACGACAATAAGTGGTACGAGCTGAGCGAGTCTTGGGAGAAGACTGTTCGCCGGTTACGCACGTGCATATGTCAATCTTCCGTTATCGGGAACGGCATTTTTTGCGGCCTTCCCCCATGACATAAAACTATTTTTATCAGGGAATTTTAATGCATTAAGGAAGGATTTGGAAATGAAACGAGTTTATATCAATGCGATATTTTCAGGACTCGAAAGCCCAATGCCCATATCGACTGGACGAACAGCTGTCGGTTTTGAGGCTGCTGACAATTGTTGATGGCTTTTCAGTTTTACTTGCCCTGTCTTGCCTTCCAGGGACCGTCTGCCCGTTGAAAATAAGCTATCTTAAAATTGAAAATCATATTTGACAAGAAACGCTGCTGGGTCAGCGTGTTTTTACGGTTACCATTTATGACAGGCAGAAAGTTCACTGACTTACGTTATAGACGATTTTCTCCCTCTTGTGGTATTGTGCGTGAGCATTTGACTGTTTTGAAAGGAAAAATAAATAGATATGTTTAATGTCAGCCAATAAGATAGTGGGCAAATTTAATGGAATCCGATGCGAGCCGTTAGCGACGAAAGTTGCGGTATGGCTGAGAAATATGTATTCACCGGTAATAATATGGCCGCTTGACAAAATTTCAGGATGGATAAAGGCTATCGATTTAACTTAACTTAACTTTCCTCATCTCACCCTAAATCTCTATCTTAACCTTGGTCCTAAAAACTATGCAACTCTAATCTCAACTCTTATCTTTAACTCCCCGGAACGGTGCACCAATCTCCTAGATTAAGAAGGTTCCTATTGTCTGTACTTCATAGTTGCTTTCGCTAGTAGCACATTATCCCTTCCCATAGAGTTGACATATCCGTTCTTAAACCCATACACTACTGGGGAACAATCACAATGCATCTAGCATTTGTGAAAATACTGTACCTCCCTTACAACTTTTAAGATAAATTACACTTCCATCAAGCTAACCGCGCTCCGTTAACTTCTCCGCACCCATGCATATCTAAAGGGAAATAAATCACTTCAGCGGTATACTAATTTTTACTAACATATCTGCTTCATTAACTCTGCTAAGCCTTATAAACAACCTACTACCCCAATAGACTAAAAAAGGAAAACTGCTTTCATTTTCCAATGTTCACGGTTTTCGTAAAATTTTCGCCTGAATATTGAAATGACTCAAGCGAAAACAATTGTATCTCAAGGACTTTTTCTACCAACCGAAATAATTTCATTCCAGATATGCTGAGCTGTGGCCACTCGGATAACTGCATATTGGGCAGGTGTGCGCTCAGACAGTCACAGTTGTCCCCCGATCCAAGGGAATATACCCCAGCTCGGGTAGGGCAACTCAAAACGTTAGACACGAGTTGTCTCGATCTAGTTCAGACACCCTGACCACACCTTCCACTTTGACGAGGTCGAGGTTTTCGCAAGAGGCGACAATCGCTTTATGTGTGAGCAGCTCGGGTAATCGATTCCTGGCACGCATTCGATTAACAAATGCGATGACCTCCCGCCTCCCTATTCGGTGCTGCGATTTTGCCTGGAAACAAACAATAAGCCGCGTAGAGAGAGTGTGCGTGAACAGCAATCCTGGCAAATGCGATTCAAAGGGCGCGTAATCTTTCTGCCAGGAATAACCAATTAGGATGGAATGACGACAAGTAACGGCTCGCGTACGGACCGAGAAGCAATCATCGTACCACATGTGACCCCCAGGACTGAACGAGAATGCTGCTAATTATTGAAGACATGTAGCTCCCTGGCGACTGTGTCTGATAAATACTGCCTTCCTTGCGTCCTTATTGCCATTTCTACAACTGTTTCTGATGATTGTTTTCAATGAAAATTCGAAATGTCATGCAAAAAATCTCTCTTTCCAAAGATCGCATCCTCTTATTCTAAATTTCCTTTATTCCATTTTTTCAAAAACTGATGTTTTAATGCGAAAAAAAGTATTTTGCAGTAGTTATGCAAATGAGAAATTGGCTAGCGTAAGCTTAACTTGGATAATTCGTAAGTGTTCAAATTGCGTCCGTTTATATGGCTACTCAATAAGCGTACGTGGCTATTTTCGTTGGTTTTATTTTTAATAATTAACAGTCAATTTGAATAAACGAACATCATTCTGATGACTATGTAGTTTGTTTTCGACAGATGATGAGCATCAACTCAGATTCGACTAAAATGTCCGCCTATAACCTACTTTGACCACTTGCCAGACATTCATCAGAGTTGGGCAAACGTCTTGGTAAGCATATTCAAAATGGAATTGGGCTCTTGTAGGTACACTAGTCGTAAACTGGATCTGGACGATGCTGGTTCACGATTAGTCGGTGAAAGATTTCATAACGACATAATCTAACCCACAAAAATTACCAAAGAACTCCGTTGGAACTCACCAGTGTAACACTTCATGATTTATAACGTTTTTCTTTTCAAAAAATCTATTTTATGAAAATTTTATTCAAACAACAAACATGTATTGAATTTTTTGATATTATTGCTAGAAGAAGACCAGCACCACCAAATAGATATTGCTGAACTGAAGCTAAAAGTCAGACGTTCTGTCCGCCTACTGTTTGTCAATCATTCAGCCCTAATTTCGAGGTGATTTTTGCAGATTCCGAAACGTTAAATTTTGTTTTCTGCGCCGTTTCGGCCTATCTGAGCGCAACAAAGCATACCTACGAAGGACCTCGAAACGTTTTTGTATGAAATAAATGCTTCATACACCTGAAATGCTGATGAAGCACTCAGCATGTACACCAGATTCCTAGATATCCTGCCACTAAATTAATCATTCATAGACTCGGGCCACATATGAGTTTTGTTGGTAAAAGATATAGGAATAAAAAATTAAAAAGTATTATTTGGTAGCAGGCCTGTTAATTAATTCTGAGGTTTGCACAGACTTAGGTATTTTGGACAGAAAGCAGCAGATCAAGTCTCTCTCTCTGGCTGATGTCAAATGCAAGTACTCTCAACGCCCCATGAAAGGCTTTATTGTCAGCGTAAACACAAGGGCTGTCGGTGCACTGAGTATACTGAATGACATTGTAGGTTGTATTTTGCTAATCCATTCTCGATCATCTAGCCACGCGTTATTATTTCAGTCAGTTGCGATCGGATTATGGCGTTGGATTTTTAGCTAACACGTCGTGGGTTGGAGCCTCAGAGTGTGCACTTCCGACTTCTGTTGACGGCTGATAGGCCAGCAAGACCGCTCCAGTATTTCTTGTCTTTGTCGGTGACTTTATTTTGCTTATAGTATGACCGTTGTGCGGCTGTTGACGGGATTCGAGAGCGCCTTCTCATCTTTGGAAACTAAAATTTCAGGCTAACAGCTCTCATTGTATGCGACTCTTTGTCTTGAGCGTAGCCAGTCAATACTGGCCGCGGCGCTGCGTCTCCCCGGCATCTCACTGTCACTTATGTCGTCGTCACCGCCGCCGCCACGGTCACCCCATTGATGGTCTGCAAAACCGTGCCGGCCATTGTCTCCCTATGGCTTGTTCACCCACACCCTAGTTGGCCGCGGAGTATGTTTTTATACGCAGTGACCCCTTCATCTATCCCCAAACTTTCTCCTCAATGCGAAAAAATAGTCAAACGAAGATGGTGATATGCGGGCCTGCACAATACTCGTGAAGCAAAATGGAGTTCCATAGCAGTTTCGGATGGCTCGCAGCCTTCGTTTGAAACGCCTGGCTTTCTCCGTCACGGTTACTTAACTAGCATATTTGCGCCGACTTAATGCTGTCTACGGCATATTTATGCAAATAAACTTCTCTCAAAAACGAAACTGAAGGGTTTCAACACGCATCTCCATCCCGTGCCCCCACAAAGCCTGCTAGGCTAAAAAGGCGTAAGCTGTGGCCTGAAATATTCGTTTGCTTTATGGGAACCCAGAGACTAAATGACTTGCTCAACCGCCTATGTTCACTACAGAAAGCGTTCTAGGTAGCGCAAAAGGTGGCTTGAGGAAAAGAAACCTTGAACCCCATATAATCTTCAGGCTTGCCTCATCGTTATGGAGTGGATGCAAATGGGACGTATCCAGCTATTTTTTACGTATGTTGAAATAAAGGAAGATGACTCTTTTGTAAATAACCGCTTTTGACCTGGCCTCCATCCACTTTGCACTTCTTGCCTGTCCACACTATCTGAGGCATTTCGGAAATTGCGAATTTACCTAGAGTCGAATAGCACAACACACGCTATTTTACAATGACTCCATCTTCGCATAAACTAAAATGCGCAATTAGGCTACGTATAGACATCTTCGTACGCTGGCATACGCGCACTGAGAAACAGTCCAAAATTAATGGATCATTAATGGAATTTCCATGCGATGCATGTTATCAGCGTCAGTATGACGAGCAGAAGGTCGTGTGTTAGATGGGTGCAAGTTAATCGACATTTGCATTGGGAAGCTGAGTAAAAGTACGTGTAGATTCGTGGCCCACAGGTCCAAATTTCAATCACATTCACTTTAATTCAAACAAACCACTGGTCAACAGAAGGAGAAAAATTGGTGGGATCAATCCAGTCGGATAAACGTCCTTCGAAACTGTCTCAAAGAACTAACGGTCATGGTTCGGAATACTGTCAACTGATGTGATAACTCGGTCATACTAAAGATGAGATCTAAAATCATTTTGATTATGTTTCCTCTCTCTCTCTCACTCACTCTCTTCAAATGAACTCCGTTAAACATACAGTTAAGTACAGTGTTATTGGTCGTATGCGTAGATTAGCTGTGTTTTGTTTCTTCCATGAACGCATCCGCGCCCGTTCCAATGCTACCCATACCCGGACGTATTGCAAGTGGGTTGATAGTTTGGAGAGTTAATGTCGGAAGTCTGCGTCACAATAAACCAACTTGGGGGCACGTCAGTGCTGGACTACCCTCGCGGGGTAGTGTAGGACGTAATATGATAGAACCGTCGAAAACGGGAATAGACTGACCTCCTGATAATACAGGCGGCTTTGTTTAATATCCCGGGCAGCGCGAACGTTCCACTACCCTAGCCTAACCCCAAAAGTAACCCTCTTTAAAACCTTCTTACGAACTCTTACCTTGACTCCGCCCTTAACAGTAATACTAACCTCCGTGAAAATTAGCCCAGCGCTCCCGAATGGGTGGGGGTTCGTAGTCCCATGTCCCGACGTCCCCTCTACCCTGCCCAGACATTTGAGCTCTTTTCACGGTATGGATGCCTGTATGGCCGCCTAAACACAACAAGTGTAAAGGAACCGCTCCACCCGCTTAAAATGCGTGGAATTACAGTAAATTTCAGGAAGGGTAAAAACACGTGTGGCCTAACGCTAACCCATAGCCTAACATAAAAGTTAACCCAATGGTCGATTTTAAACCTAGCCCTACCCAAAACCTAAACGCTACAGTCAACACGATAAAGACCTTAACCCTTAGCTTAATCATGACCATAACCCCAAATCTGACCTTAATTCTAACCTGAAACCTAGTTTTCTATATGGTTGATTCCAGTAAGGGTAAAATATCCGTGTCTTAGCGCTAACAAGTACCCTAACATAAAACTTAACTGTTTCCTTTATATTAATTCTTGCCCTACCCTAAGCCTGAACGCTACAGTTGACACGATAAAGACATTAACCCTTAGCATAATCATGACAATAACCCTAATTCTGACCTTAAATCCAACCTTAAACCGAAGCCACCACTTAAGTTTAAGCATAATATACCTGAAATTGTACTCGGTTCCTAGTAGTGCATCCTGTTTAGGAATCAACAGGGTGAAAAATGAGCTAAATCATGTAGAACAACCCCGTAAAGGTACAAAACTGGAACGTACGCACGTTCCGGTTGTGTATGTTTGTACTCTTTCAGCAAAAGAGTACCTTTTTAATATGTGAACATTTTTCAATAAATAGATCATATTTACGAAAGCATATTTTGGATGGAAAAGATCAGCAATAAGATTTCGCTAGTAGCGATCTTTTCAGTATTCATAAGAGCTTTATTTTCTTTAATTTATTGTAAACATTATCAGTGCACGGCTTTATTGGTTAGAAAAAGTGTCGAAGAAAGTTAAATAAAAGGTTTATTTTATAAATATTGAGCTATAAATACAGCCAAAATGTGACCTGCTTATGGTAGTATTAAATGATTGCAAGGCCTCAAGTATTTCTTCGCAAAATCGGGTGTATTGTAGCCCCGGTGTATGCACAACACGCAATAACAGAAATCCTAAAGGCAAGCGAGTTTTATCGTTCGAGAAATCGTTTGAGATATTTCAACCGATGTGGAGGATCCACGAACTAAAACGATAAAATTGGCCCAGTTAATCAGCTATTTCCCCGGTATTTTCAAGCAAACCTCCACGTAATGCTGGTGTAATTTAATTTCCTGCGATTCACTGAAAACTTCCCTTAAACATTTTAACCATATATTTCGCAAGTAAAACCAGCGAGTCCTATGTCGCTTACTTTAATTCGCGGGTTTTCAACGAGACCTTAACATGCTCTTAACCTCCAAACGCTTTCTTCCCTCTCAATTAAGCCCTTTGGCTGTGGATTTTGTAAAGCGGCTAGAACCAATGACAGACAATTTTTGATCTGCTATTAAGGCGAATTGGGAAAAGGAGTGACATACTCAACCGCCTACGTTCACTGCAGAAAGCGCTAGAGGTAGCGCTTTCTGCAGTTGTCTGGAGGAATAGAAACCTTAGACCCCACACAATTTACAGGCTTACCTCGTCATTGTGAAGAAAATGCAAAAAGGACGTCTATAAAACATAAAACATCCAGCTATGTTTACCTGCAGCTATATAAAAGAAGACAATTCTTTTGTACAAAAAAATATATGACAACACGATATTTCGACTGTCGATTTCGACCATATCCACCGTACACTCAACCGCAGAGTGGCACAGGCACGGTGACTTGCGCTGCATCTACCGCACTCTCTCCTTCTCCCCCACCTATGCCTGGTGTCAAGAGAGAGAGTCAAGAAAACCGGAGATGGGAGAGGGCGCAGTCGGCTGGCGCGGCCAGGGCCCCTAGGCCTTAGCCGCCCCTAGGCGTGCTACCAAACCTCCAGGTTCGGCATTTGTTATGGGAGGGCAACCCGAATAACGCCTGCCGTGCCCTGATGTGGGCCCCGTTTCGGTCTAACGCATCTTCCACGTAGGCCGTTTAGGGGGCACACTTATGACAACATATAGTAAGTGGGCTATCTAATGCAATGTTTGCCACAAGGCTGAATTTTGCATTTGATTATAAAACCTTACTTAAGGGCGGTCGTAATATTACATAGCCCTAAGCATACACCCAGACATTTTCGTCACGTCAGAATGCCTATTTTGCATGAGAATCTTTCCAGCCAATGCAAAAACGACATTCTATAAAAATAAATATTTAATTAGCATGACTTTTCCTCATTGATTTTCGATGCAGAAATAAACTGAAATATACGGTAGGTTTTCGTCAAATTGTAGAATTGAGGAAGAGTAAATGATTCTGATTATGAGCTTTCTAATACCATAAATTTTCCATTCACACAGCATCCTGTCGGCGTACATATTAATGCTGCTGTTGAAATACATACATTGGCCCATTTCAACTGAAAATTTGTGAGCATGTTTGATTTTCAAGTTTTTAAATATTTTTAAGACGACTTCAACTGCCCACCGCATGTGTTAAAATTGAGGCACCGAGGTAATTCAGAATAAACTCTAGTCGTAATAATTACGTCATTTTCAGCACCCTTATCCTCTGTTGCATGATTTACAATGCTGAGAGCACAGGTGTAACGGTCTAGGCAGTGTTTTTACTGAGAGAACTACACTCATATGGCGAAATCCCGAGATGTATGAAAAGAGAGAAGACACCTTTGGGAAGAATCTGTGGTGCACAAAAATCTGTGTTGCTGGTTCAGGCAGCCAGATGAGGTCAGGGCAACTGTTAACTACGTCCAGACACGTCTGAGCGTGAGAATTTCCGAGACAGTGCCTGCAGATGCTTTAATAGGTTTATGGAGCAAGTTGAAATGTTGTCCGCGTTGCTGTGTTGCCTTACCCGTGGGGTTTCACGTATGGTGACTCATGCCTTACCGACCAAGGGGTGGCGTGTTCGATGGGCATTTGGGCAGCCACGACCATCTTGACGCCCGTGTGCCCGAGAGGAAGTCGGTCAATTGCCTGCAGGTCAACGAGTCTGAAAGCGCGCGCGCTGCGACGTTGCATGACCTTGAGGCCTTAACCAAGGACGCCAGACATGGCAGTTTCGACTGTCTACGCGCGTACTCCGCAAACTTCCAGACAAGCGTTTCCCAAATACTCGGCTGCAGCACAGTAGGGCCGAGACGGTTTCGGCTCATCATTCGTTTAATGCAGATTGCCTTCCAAGTAGTACGCGTGCCCCGTAAACGAGCCGCGTGGATGAACGTGGATCAACACGTGTGCTAGGTCGCAGCACGGCAGGCGTTATTCAGGTTGCGCTCCCCTAACAAGTGCCGAACATGGAGGGTCTCGTGGCAATCGCAGGCGCAGACTCACGCCGCGTCAGCCACCGAAGATCTATCCCACCCCCTCGGGTCTTCTTGAGTCTGTCTTTAACACCTGGCCCAGATAAGTGAGGGAAGAGAGCGTGTGGTAACTGCGGCGCAATTCATCACTTAAAATTAATCCACACGCAAGTAACCGTCCATGTAGAGTACACTGTGGACCTCGTCAGACGATGATGACGGTCGAACTGTCGAATAGTTCGCAGTTATCTCAGTGACGATGAATTTCGACTAATACATTCAAATAAACTTTCAAGTTGAATCTTGAAGTCGATATCGCGTAAGACTCACTTCAATTTAGCGCATTCATTAACTAGGAGGTAAAAATCAAAGTAATTTCCTATTTTTTCTATACATTTGGTGCATTATGCAGTTCTTCACGCCATGTGAGTTCGAGTTAACAATGCCGACAAAGACAAGGAAGATTAAAATGACAATTTCAGGCTCGTTAGCCGTCATCAGCCAGTCAAAACCGGAAAGGATCCTTATTTGGCCGAATTTTGGATATGGAGGCAGCATTTATTTTCCTTGTCAATAATGATTCCCACATATTTAATCATGCACAAAAAACTATTATTTTTTGTACTAACTTGGTAGAAAATCCCGTATTCTTCAAAGCTTATACTTGCACAAAGGTTGTCATATTGTTTCAAATTTTTCTAGTGATGTGATTTGTTAAAATTGTGAATTATCGATGCATAAAGCATCGTAGCCGTGTAAGTCTTAATGCTGCTAACCAATTATACAAAGTGTTTCAGATTCATTGCAAGATTGAATACGCATGCCCTGAGATATGCGTAGCTGGTCCGATTCAGAATTATTCGGGAATTTAAAAGATTTAAAGTTAAACTTACCCTTTCCTCAAGTTCAAAAGCTGAAGAATACGCGCTTTATTAGCATACGAGTAAAAGCAATAATATTATTCGGGATGTTTTCCATGAAACATCTGAAATTATAAGAGCAGCGAAACTCAATTGGTATTTAAGTTCACGGAGTTCGGCTTTTCCACACGTTAAATAGAAGCTCGTTCAAAAGCCGACATCTTGACGTGACTGAAATATTTGGGAATTATAATTCAAAAAAGTAATATTACAACCTTAATTTAGTAATATTTTTTTGAATTAGAACAGATTTCAGAATAAATGTTAACATTTCTTGAGATATCACACCGGAAGTCTGCCAAACAGAACTGCTCTCGACTGTGTAAGTTGCGAGTTACTCCCTGCTTAAAGCCTCCTGGGGCGTTGAGAAAACTTGCATTTGAAATCAGACAGGGAGAGACTTTATCTGCTGCTTTCTGTCCAAAAAACCGAGGTCTATGCAAACCTCCGAATTAATTAACAGACCTGAAGACATCAGGGTTGCTAAAAAATAATACTTTTTAATTTTTTATTCCCTTATCTTTACCCACCAAAACTCATATGTGATTCGAGTGTATGAATAATTAATTCAGTGGCAGGATATCTAGGAATCCGGCTTGATGACTAAGTGGGCAGAAATACTAATTTTTGTCTTAAGTTCAGCAATATTTATTTGGTGTTGGTGGTTGTGGTGGTGGTGGCGGTGGTGTACTGCTAGCAATAATATCGAAAAAGTCAATACACCTTTTTTCTTTAATAAAAATTGTCAAAAATAAATTTTGTGAAAGAAAAACGTTATTGATCATGCAGTTTTACACCGGTGACTTCCCACGGATTTCTTTGCTAACCATCGTGTGTTAGATTATGTCTTTATGAAACCATTCGCAGACTAATCGTGAACCAGCAAAGTCCAGTTCCAGTTTAATACTAGTGTACCTATATAAGCCCAATTCCAGTTTGAATATGCTAACCAAGACGTTTGCCCATCTCTGACGGATGTCTGGCAAGTGGTCAAAGTTGATTAAAGGTAGTCATTTTAGTCGAAGCTGAGTCGATGCTCATCACCTGACGAAAATAAACTACAAAGTCATCAGAATGATGTTCGTTTATTCGAATTAACTGTTAATGGAAAAATAAAACCAACAAAAGTAGCCATAACCAAGGCTTATGAATTATCAAAGATCAGCTTACGTTAGCCAAACTGTCATTTGCATACCTGCTGCAAAATACTTTTTTTCATTAAAACATAAACCTTTGAAATAAAGGGAATAAAGGAAATTTAGAAGAAGAGGATGCGATCTTTGGTAAGAGAAATTTTTGGCCTGACATTTCGGATTTTCATTTTAAACCAATCATCAGAGACAGTTGAAGAAAAGGGCAATAGGGACGCAAGGAAGGCAGTATTTATCAGACACAGTCGCCAGGAAGCTACATGTCTTCAATAATAAGCAGCATTCTCGTTCAGCGCTGGTGGTCAGATTTGGTACGATGATTGCTTGTCGGTGCGTACGCGAGCCGTTACTTGTCGTCATTCCTTCCTAATTGCTTATTCCTGGCGGAAAGATTACGCGCCCTTTGAATCGCATTTGCCAGGATTGCTGTTCACGCACACTCTCTCTACGCGGCTTATTGTTTGTTTCCAGGCAAAATCGCAGCACAGAATAGGGAGGCGGGAGGTCAATGCATTTGTTAATTGAATGCGGGCCAGGAATCGATTACCCGAGCTGCTCACGCATAAAGCGATTGTCGCCTCTTGCGAAAACCTCGACCTCGTCAAAGTGGAAGGTGTGGTCAGGGTGTCTGAACTAGATCAAGACAACTCGAGTCTAACGTTTTGAGTTTCCCTACCCGAGTTGGGGTATATTCCCTTGGATCGGGGGAGAACTGTGACTGTCTGAGTGGCCACAGCTCAGCATATCTGGAATGAAATGATGTCGGATGGAAGATAAATTCCTTGAGATACGATTGAGTGTGCTTGTGTAATTTAAATATCCAGACAAACATTTTACGAAAACCGTCACTATTTGAAAATGAAAGCAGTTTTCCACAGCCGGTGCTTTATCTCAATTTGTTTGAAGCGGATACAGCTGCGAGATGAAGAAGTTCAGTTCAGTTTAGATTTATTCAGGGAAAAGTTGACGATGTCTTTGGACGAAGGTTTATCTCCCCGTTAATCTACAGGGCATTGGACGAAACAAGTATAAGATACTATTACTCAAATATAGGGAGTAATATGTTTGACAACAAGTAAATTTGTAAATGAGGATAGGTTAGGGAAATGCGTTAGTTTCTAGTGTCATGATGGAACGTATAGCTCTAGTGGTCAAACTTCCGCTTAAAATTATCAACAGATGGGGCATGATGATTTCCGCAGGCAGAGCATTCCAGGCTTTAATAACTCTGTTGAAGAAGAAGAAGAAGAACCTTCGTGCATCCAGTCTTGCGCAAGTCACACATAGTTTGATAGGGTTTCCTCTCAAAGTGGTGGTAGTAGCCAGCTCAAAGAAGTCGGCAGATGCAAGGCAACAATCCTGCCCCGCTGCATGCAAACGCTCGCATAAGGTCACCGCGTAGCTGTCTAGAGTCCTAAGGAAATAGATCAAGATTGAACAATCGTGTCTCGTAAGGCTGCTAGCTTTGACCTCGAGCATGCTTGGTTGCTCGTCTTTGGTCCTTCTCAAGGGTACTTTGGTCTTTGAGAGCCACGTTCTCCAGGCTTAAATGGCAAATTCCAATTGTGTTCGCTCGAAAATTCCGGGACTTTATTAAAGAACCCTTTGTCGAACTTTGCAAACGCCGGTTTACCTAGATACAAGCTTGATTTTTCTACTTCTGAGCAATGGAACGATGGCTTCAGTCAGGGCGTGATTCATTCTCCTAGATATTTATGAGCCTCTAACTCTTGTAGTGGTGTGTGGTCCAGATAGGACATTCTCTGGGGCATGGAGCTGTCTCTGCTGATCCACAGACTATTGCACTTGGTAGCATTGAATGGGAGGAGCCAGTTGGTTGACCATTCTCGTCTAAAGAGCGCATATACATTTTCATTTGGGTAAAATCTCCACACCAAACATTGCGTTTCACGGTGTTGCTTCGATCGGGGACAGAGAAGAGTGAACATTCCCACTGTAGGACTACGTGGGCACTTTTGCTCAGTGAGAGTAGACAGTTCACAACGCTGACGCTCTCAAAACGCTTTTGTCAATGCAAGGTCCAAAAAATTGGCTTGTTGCCCCTCGCGTATTATGTTTGGAGAAGAGACGTGTTGAGTTAGGAAGCGTTTGTGTATTACTCCTAGGAGGCGGCGATCGAAGTTTAATTCCGAGCTTGGTACCGAGCTCAGATTCTAATCCATATTCGGAGCGTTAAAATCGCCCGTAAATCTGACTTCGGATCGACTAGCAAATGCTTGTAAATCGTCTTTGGACTTATGTCTGACTGAATCGTTATGGGGTTGTTTGTAGACAGTCAGGATCTCTATTGCTTGGGACCCCGGCGTTCTGATGGTAAGTCTGATGGCTTCAGTTTTGC
Source organism: Schistocephalus solidus (assembly GCA_017591395.1). Taxonomy (NCBI): domain Eukaryota; kingdom Metazoa; phylum Platyhelminthes; class Cestoda; order Diphyllobothriidea; family Diphyllobothriidae; genus Schistocephalus; species Schistocephalus solidus. Next base: position 46,142 of record WEDG01002947.1, read on the forward strand.
ACGCGTGTTTCTCCGTCTTTTCTGAAACGATCAGGCCATGTCTGACATAAGTCAGCAAACTTCCTCCGTGACATCCTGCTGTAACCTTTCTGAACAGGAGAGTAACTTCGCAATCGTCCACCTTCGCGGTCAGCCACGTTTCAGTTATGGAGATGATATCTGGCGAAGTTTTGCATATGCATATCGTTAGCTCATTCGGTTTAGGGAGTTGGCTTTGAAGATTGGTCTATAAACATTTTGGTTTAGTTGTATGTTGCAAGCCGGCTATGTCACCACCTTCGTCATTTGCAACCCTTCTCCTCAAGCCAGCCCAAGCCTCTCTTAGTAAAAAAAAAAACATTTACTTGCAGAACTTTATTGAATTGCGAGCTAAAGACCTGTAATGGAGGTGTGTTTTAAAACGATCTATGGTAATTCGAGATAGTTAATATGTTAAACAACTGTAGCTGAGCCCTAGTTGGCTTTTTTATTTATTAAGATTTTTTATTAATTTTTATTTCTGGAAAAATTGATATTGATAATTTGTACTATTTTTATATTGGCCGTCAGGAATTAAAAAGCGACATCGAGAGATTCCTATTAACTTAGAGTCAGTCCCACTTTCCTGTTGAAATAAAAATCTGATAGCAGAAAGGGTAAACTCTGAGGTATAGATAGATTTTTCACGAATTTTAAAATAAATGGATCTTATGGTTGACGCTGGCAGTAGATGAACATGTTCTTGTTGGCAAATAGCAGTTTAAGTCATAAAAGATTATTATTCTTGGCACAATCATCCGTTCTGCATATGTAGCTCATTAGAAAACACCTAGACGTCCAAATGACGAGAAAACAGCTATCATCTTACGTAATGTAGTTTCAAAATATACGAGCGGCATTGGTAATCGTGGCATTTTTAGAGCTAGACAGGCCTGAAGACAATTAATCAGTTATCAGAAGCTAAGGGGATGTTCGGTGTACTTAACTGACTTTTATAGATAACTTCCCCTTGTATTGCAGATGCCATTCACAACTATTGTTGTGAAGATTCCTGTTATCGAAACATAGGTGAACGCTTATTATAATTAATATTAAAAAAACTAAAAAGATTCTAACGTAGTCCTTCGGAAACTTTCAGGTCGACTTCCTAAGGTATATGTTGATAATCATTATTAAAGTGAAACTCTGTCATATGAGTTAAACAGAACATTTTATCGGTCACATAACATATTCCTTAAACATATTTTTCCTAAGTTACTAAGTTGCTTGCATGAACATGCTATGCATACCGTAATTTCCATAAGTCATGAAATGTTAACCGGAATTCTGAAATTTGTTTTTCGATTAAACAAATCACTTGCGTAGGTTGGTCGTATTGATTATCTTGCAGCCTAATTCCAAGAGATTTCAGTCACGTTCGAATACCCTTTTGACTGAGTATGTATATTCACTTTTTGGGCAGTTCTGATTTACTTAGATATGGCTAATTTCAACTAAATACATAATATTTCAAATATTTGCTTTGTTTTTTTCCTTTAACAGAAGGGCATTCATGATTATTTGAATGTTTCGCTAGATAGTTTTATAGTTGTTTCCGATTGGTTCATGCTTTTTGCATAAATTCAGACAAGTCAGGTGGTGGATTCAGCAAAACATTTATCCCTTTTGACATAAACTTGAAATGTGTGAACCTACCCAATTTCTAATCGGTTATTTGGCTTGCGGTGCTGCAATTTTGCCTGTACAAAAAAATAAGCCACACGGGAAGGTTACGGGAGACCAGCAATCCCGGTGACAGTAGGCTAAATTTCCAATTGATATTCACGCAAAGAATCGACAACGATGATGAAATCACGCAGTAGACATCTCGGTTGCGGACTGAAAAGCATTCATTGAATCGAATGCGAGCTCTGGTGTTGGACGCAAGCACTTCTAATTATTGCAGGAATGTGTTTGTCTGGCGACTGCGTCAGGTAAATATTACGTTCCTTGCGTCTTTACTAGCCTTATCTGCAAGGGTTTCTGTTTATATGCGCGAGTGAGAATCTGAAACTTGAAGCCAAATACTTATTGTTACTGCAGTAACATCTTCCTCTCAATTAAGTACTATTTCCGATATTTGCTTTGCGTTTTAATTTATCTATGGTTCATTCATTGTTATTTGAATGTTCACTGGATGGCATTGAATTGGTTTCCGATCGATCAATTATTTTTCGTTAAGTTTGATCTATGTCAGATGTTAGGTCACCCACCATAGAGTACTTATGCCTGTCTCTGCAAAATATTTCGCCCATGTGAAGCAGATTTAAAGCGACATATTTATGCAAGTCTATTTAATTTCCAATGTATGTTCAAAAGAATTTTTTGCAGTTAGAATGTTCGGTCTTACGGCCACTGCGTAGATCTGTCTGCCTAATTGTTCATCTCGATATAGCTAATTACGGGCTATGGATCAAACAATAGAAATAATGTCATAAAATTAAACAAATTGATTGTCTTCTATCCACATATCTCTTTTTGAATTAAACACAAAAGGCGTATTTACTGTAGGGAAATATTACTCGTTAAATAAATAACGTGCCAACCACCAACAAGTTATACAAATATGCTCAAATGTAGAACTCTATGTGGGAGGGTAAATTTCAATTCTCTTTTCAAAAATTGTTTCCGCAGTTAGAATGTTCGGCGTTACGGCCAATGCGTGGATCAGTCTACCCAAATATTCCTTTCGGGTTAGCTAATTAAAGGCTTTGAATGAAATAATAGAAATTATGATGCAAAATTTAAGATATTGATTGAGTATTATACGCATATCCCTTTTTGAATTAAATGCAAAAGGTGTATTTATTGCACGGAAACATTACTCGTTAAAGAAAAAGACCTTCCAACAAAGAGAAAATGATAAAAATATGCTCAAAGTTATAACAAAGGCATACCAAAAAAGCAAAAAAATATTTATTTAAATGTTTTAAGGCATCATCTTTAAACTATCAATAGCATTCTAAACGGTGGCCATTCGATAAGTTGAGCTTTTTTGGACGCTTCTGATTTCATGCACATATGTCCTTTCAGCGAGTTTTGTTAACCTCTTTCACGTCATCACCGTCCGAGCCGGTCATTTGTCTGATGCGAAAGTTGGTGCGGCCACTGGTGATCTCGTTTACGTATACTACATACACGAACCGGCCCCCCAAACACAAGCGCCATGATTTCACCCAACAGGGTGGTAAACGGCTCACATCTCACGTTTGTGAGATAGCCAGAAGTCACGATAAGAAGGATACATCGCAGCCTGACTGTCAGACCACCAGTCAGTCACTCCACACAACACACATTGGACTGACTGCGAGTTCTGAGTGTAATTGTCATTTGGCAAACTTGCAAACCACGGCGCTTATCGCCCCATGATATTCTAAAGCTCAGTTCACATATGCAACAGAGAAGGCATATGGGGAAGGAGACGAGGGTCATACTTGCCTCTCAATCACCCATGCAGACTGAGAGCATGTTTAATGCAGTGTTGTGTAGGATCATGTGAAATGCATAGGATGATTATGAGAGATAAAGTGTTGTGGTATAGCCAGCGGTGTTCTAACAAAAGGGGTTTTCGTGGTGACGCATTTGACCTTATAGGCCCCTGCGGTGTGTGAATGTGCGTGGGCAGTGCGGACAGGTGAGTTGGGTGTGGTGGGTTTATGATGGCGCTCCTGGCACTAGTTCGCCGATCTCTCTGCGATGGATTCGCAGGTGACCCACCAGGCTGATGTGTGAGGAGAATATGCGATCGCAATGAGGACAGGTTAGTACCAAGTCCACAAGGTGGATACTGGGGGCGGCGGTGGTTTTAGTAAAAAGCAGGTGGCAGGTAGTCGGAGGTGGCTACTGAGGTGGTGCGAGTGGGACAATTTATGTTCGTCGCTGGGATCGACGCAGGGTTGGAGGAGGGAGGATGATGTAGGCGGTTGTGGGTAGCGGGGCATTGATGAAGTTGTTATCAGTGGTTAGGGTGGTCGTCGTCGTAAGGGCTGAAGCAGGTGTGGCAGAGGTTGATGTTTGTGAGCTTTTTGTTGCATTGAGTTCGAAGATGTCCAACCAAGCCAATTCACGTGCGGAATAAGCGTTAAAAGCGTGGCTACGTTGGCAGGTCTTGGGCATTGACGGTGTTGATCCACGGTGCTTGTGAGTTATGAGCCGCTCTATTGGCATTAGCAGAGGAGATCCGGTTGGCCTCATAGATCGTTGTGCCAGTCTTCATGGATCTTCTCCATGCTGGGCTTTCCTGGGTGAGGTCCTCGCAGGTTGCCGGGTTGATTTGCAGTTGCTTCAGAGATTTCTTCAGTGTCCTTTAAATGTCGTTCTTAATCTCCCTGTCGGTGAGCGCCCGTAGCGACATCTCCGTAGAAATGTCGTTTGCGTAGTTGCCCGTCGTCCATTCGGACCCACAACAGCAAGGTAAAGGGATTGGTACAGCCAATGCTCTAGCCACTAGAGCCACGAGGCCCCACACGGGAGCCGTGAATTTAATCACTTTACCCAGGTTTTGTTTAAACGCACGTCTGACGGTAGAGCCTCGTAGCGCAAGTGGCTGTATTTAATCATTCCCGTCCTTGTCGTTTCTTCGAATCCCGTCGCGGTCACCGAGTTTTTCACAACTGGGTCAAATTAATTAACTCTTTAATCCATTGGGTTTTTTTAAGGGATGTTTTTAGAGCACGAGCTCTAAGGAACCGTCCACTGAGACCGATTCGCCCACATATCGGTTGCTGACCTCCGTAGTGCTCAATGCTCATTCTTAATCGTCGGAGTGGGTGAAAGGGATTTGACCCAGAAAGTGGCTACCACCGCCTCTGTCCTAGAACTGGCGTATCACGTAGAAAGCACTACAGCAAAATAGCCGCGCAGACATGTTTTTCATTCTTACTTTCTGTCATTTATTCAAGTCCGCCTTGCTAGCCTCCCAATGGCACTTGCGCAAGCCGACGAAAACAAAAGTAACGCGTCAATAACATGCCTTAGTTGGATCGTCCGAATAGGCTATTTATTGGATGGCGAGTAGCAGAATGCGGGCACAGTCTGCCTTCGGCTTTAGTGGTCAATCCTGGCCCATCTATATAAACGTCGTATAAGAAGCCTGCCTTTCTGCTGTATATTCAATCATGGCAGTTATAATAACTGAAAGTCATGCATATTATACCTTTGTTCTTCGTTTACTGTCCAGAAAAGAGGATGTATCTCGACGGGCGCAGCCACTATGCTTTGGTTTACTCATGTACCATGCTCCAGCCTCTTCTATTGTAGTGGGCAGGGTTGCTGTACCCCACAACGGTTTGCCTGAGAAATGCGCCTCGCGTTTAACAGGCCACACCCCTGTCGTATATGAGGATGTAGCGGGCTATAAGCTTGGCATTCACACGACCTCAGCAACAGCGCCCAATTTAATAAGCCATCGCTTGGTAGCCTCAAACAGTCGACAGGTACATAGTAGAGAAATAAGTGTGAAATCGACGCTGGGGAATCAACATGCATGGTACAACGGTGTGAAATCCTCAATACAGTCAAACTGACGAGTTACAATCTATCATGGGGCCCAAATATCATGGTTTCAAACGCTTCTTACTGATGGATTAACAAGCGCTTTCTCAGGACTGAGCGTCCGTCTGCAATGATTTCTTCGTTATTTAGCATTTCTTATATTCACACATGTAAATACGCGAGATCTTATCAGTTCATACTTTTTTTCAAAACATAGTGTTAAAACCAATTTTAAAATTGGTAAGGATGCTTTGTATGACCGCATCAACTGGACACGGGAAAAAGAACCGCCCGCGATGCGTGTTCCATGGTAATTAAGTTTAGGATTAAGATAAGGCTTACGTTAAAGTTTGTATTTTAGGTCAGAATTGGGTTTAGGGTCATGGTTAGGCGAACTGTTAAAGTTTGAGTTCATGTTAACTGTATGGATAAGAATAAGGCTAGGGCTAAGTTTTAGATAGAGGTGACAGATTAGTGTTAGTTTAGGGTTAGTGCTAGCGTTATGTCATAAGTACATGTACCCTTCCTGAAATTTACCTAAAGGCCACCTATTTTAAGTGTGCGAGATGGTTCTTATTCCCGTGCCCTGTGTAGGAGGACATCCAAAGCATCCCTGCCTTGAAATCTATAAACTTCAGCTCGGAGTATCTTAGAAGCTCAAATTCATATGTGCAAACACTTGGTTGCCTAGTTTCTATTCCTAACATGTCAGTTGCCGCGTTCCGTCTAGCTGAAAACCAATGATTTTAAAATATCGGCTTCTTGATTTTTATGGTACATATATTTAATGCTATGCTTCAGCCAGCAGTCCCTCGACAACTTCCCTCACCCCTCCCCTACCACAATTTTCTCTTTCCGGAAAGGACACTGAAGTAGCCTGACGCTTACCGCTTCTCCCAAGCTCAATTCTCTGTCAAATTATATGTCCGTTTGCATGTATTTAATTGCAAGACTTACTTTCAACCCTTTTCTCTTTCAGAGAAATCAACTATTCGCTTGCACAGATCCTTCGACGCCATGAATCGTATCTACTTTGAGGTGCCATGCTCTGTAACATCATCCCTTTCACTTTGATCATGGCTTCGTTTAATGTAAGTCGGCGAAATCAAAAAGATTTCCCCGTTGCACCAAACTTTATGACATGGCCTTAAAGGAGCATGTCCCTCAACTTCTTCGGCTGTTAGGCCACGAGTAAACTAAGATCGTAAAGGATTTTGAACTGATGCGTGTTGACGAATTTCCGCTGTCAGATGGGAAGCTGAAGATGCCTCTCAGTATGAGTATAAGCGCATAGCGTACGTGACAACACGCTAGAGAGGATGCTAGGAACGTGACTATTTCTGATCAAATCTGTGTGTCAATTGGATGAAAGGACGACCCACTGACCAATCAGCTGCGCACTTCTGTTCCCAATGCGATCCCATCGCGACAATTGCAACGGGAGGAGCAGCCTGCCAGTACGGTGCGCTTGCCACTGCACATGTCCGTTTCCGAGGCATGAAGATGCATTCCAGAAGACCTTGCCGAGAAAATGGGTGGCAGGGCATACGAATTTTGTTTTTCATATGCTCGTTCCTAGGAGCCACCAGAGAGCTCGCTGGGTGAGAAAAAAATTTTAACATGTCCGAACAGGTTACACATTCTATTCAAATTTAAGGACAGGTTCTGGCAGGCTGCTCCTCCCGTTGCAATTGTCGCGATGGGATCGCATTGGGAACAGAAGTGCGCTGCTGATTGGTCAGGGGGGTCGTCCTTTCATCCAATTGACACATAGCATTGATCAGAAATAATCACGTTCCTAGCATCCTCTCTAGTCTGTTATCACGTACGCTATGCGCTTACACTCATACTGAGAGGCATCTTCAGCTTCCCTTCCGACAGTGGAAATTCTTCAACACGCATCAGTTTAAAATCCTTTACGATCTACATTTACTCGTGGCCTAACAGCCGAAGTAGTTGAGGGACATGCTCCTTTAAGGCCATGTCATACAGTTTGGTTCAACGGGGAAAGCTCTTGATTTCGGCGACTTACATTAAACGAAGCCATGATCAAAGTGAAAGGGATGATGTTACAGAGCATGGCACCTCAAAGTAGATACAATTCATGGCGTCGAAGGATCTGTGCAAGAGAATAGTTGATTTCTCTGAAAGAGAAAAGGGTTGAAAGTAAGTCTTGCAATTAAATACATGCAAACGGATCTGTAATTTGCCATGAGAAATGAGCTTGGGAGAAGCGGTAAGCGTCAGGCTACTTCAGTGTCCTTTCCGGAAAGAGAAATTGTGGTAGGGGAGGGGTGAGGGAAGTTGTCGAGGGACTGCTGGTTGAAGCATAGCATTAAATATATGTACCATAAAAATCAAGAAGCCGATATTTTAAAATCACTGGTTTTCAGCTAGACGGAACGCGGCAACTGACATGTTAGGAATAGAAACCAGGCAACCAAGTGTTTGCACATATGAATTTGAGCTTCTAAGATACTCCGAGCTGAAGTTTATAGATTTCAAGGCAGGGATGCTTTGGATGTCCTCCTACACAGGGCACGGGAATAAGAACCACCTCGCACACTTAAAATAGGTGGCCTTTAGGTAAATTGCAGGAAGGGTACATGTACTTATGACATAACGCTAGCACTAACCCTAAAATAACACTAATCTGTCACCTCTATCTAAACCTTAGCCCTAGCCTTATTCTTATCCATACAGTTAACATGAACTCAAACTTTAACAGTTCGCCTAACCATGACCCTAAACCCAATTCTGACCTAAAATACAAACTTTAACGTAAGCCTTATCTTAATCCTAAACTTAATTACCATGGAACACGCATTGCGGGCGGTTCTTTTTCCCGTGTCCAGTTGATGCGGTCATACAAAGCATCCTTACCAATTGTAAAAATTGGTTTTAACACTATGTTTTGAAAAAAAGTATGAACTGATAAGAGCTCGCGTATTTACATGTGTGAATACAAGAAATGCTACATAACGAAGAAATCATTGCAGACGGACGCTCAGTCCTGAGAAAGCGCTTGTTAATCCATCAGTAAGAAGCGTTTAAAACCATGATATTTGGGCCCCATGATAGATTGTAACTCGTCAGTTTGACTGTATTGAGGATTTCACACCGTTGTACCATGCATGTTGATTCCCCAGCGTCGATTTCACACTCTTTTTTTCTCTACTATGTACCTGTCCACTGTCTGAGGCTACCAAGCGATGGCATATTAAATTGGGCGCTGTTGCTGAGGTCGTGTGAATGCCAAGACTATAGCCCGCTACATCCTCATATACGACAGGGGTGTGGCCTGTTAAACGCGAGGCACATTTCTCAGGCAAGTCGTTGTGGGGTACAGCAACCCTGCCCACTACAATAGAAGAGGCTGGAGCATGGTACATGAGTAAACCAAAGCAAAGTGGCTGCACCCGTCGAGATACATCCTCTTTTCTGGACAGTAAACGAAGAACAAAGGTATAATATGCATGACGTTCAGTTATTATAACTGCCATGATTGAATATACAGCAGAAAGGCAGGCTTCTTATACGACGTTTATATAGAAGGGCCAGGATTGACCACTAAAGCCGAAGGCAGACTGTGCCCGCATTCTGCTACTCGCCATTCAATAAATAGCCTATTCGGACGATCCAACTAAGGCATGTTATTGACGCGTTACTTTTGTTTTCGTCGGCTTGCGCAAGTGCCATTGGGAGGCTAGCTAGGCGGACTTGAATAAATGACAGAAAGTAAGAATGAAAAACATGTCTGCGCGGCTATTTTGCTGTAGTGCTTTCTACGTGATACGCCAGTTCTAGGACAGAGGCGGTTGTAGCCACTTTCTGGGTCAAATCCCCTTCACCCCCTCTGACGATTAAGAGTGAGCAGTGAGCACTACGGAGGTCAGCAACCGATATGTGGGCGAATCGGGCTCAGTGGACGGTGCCTGAGAGCTCGTGCTCTAAAACATCCCTACAAAAACCCAATGGATTAACGAGTAATTAATTTGACCCAGTTTTGAAAAACTCGGTGACCGCGACGGGATTCGAAGGAACGACAAGGACGGGAATGATTAAATACAGCCACTTGAGCTACGAGGCTCTACCGTCAGACGTGCGTTTAAACAAAACCTGGGTTAAGTGATTCAATTCACGGCTCCCTGGTGGGGCCTCGCGGCTCTAGTGGCTAGAGCATTGGCTGTACCAATCAATTTACCTTGCTGTTGTGGGTCCGAATGGACGACGGGCGACTACGCAAACGACATTTCTACGGAGATGTCGCTACGGGCGCTCACCGATACGGAGGTCAAGAACGACATTTAAAGGACACTGAAGAAATCTCTGAAGCAACTGCAAATCAACCCGGCAATCTGCGAGGACCTCACCCAGGAAAGACCAGCATGGAGAAGATCCATGAAGACTGGCACATCGATCTATGAGGCCAACTGGATCTCCTCTGCTAATGCCAATAGAGCGGCTCATAACTCACAAGCACCGTGGATCAATACCGTAAATGCCCAAGACCTGCCAACGTGGCCACGCTGTTAACGCTTATTCCGCCCGTGAATTGGCTTGGTTGGACATCTTCGAACTCAATGCAACAAAAATCCCACAACATCAACCTCTGCCACACATGTCTCAGGCCTTATGGCGACGACCACCCTAACCACTGATAACAACTTCATCAATACCCCGCTACCCACAACCATCTACATCATCCTCCCTCCTCCAACCCTGCGTCGATCCCAGCGATGAACATTACTTGTCCCACTCGCACCACCTCAGTAGCCACCTTCAAACACCTGTTAACTTCTTCGTCTAACGCCGCAACCACCGCCTCCAGTACCAGCGATGAGGACTCGCACATTCACCTCACACATCGGCCTGGTTACTCACTTGCGAATCCATCGCACAGAGATTGGCGAACTAGTGCCAGGAGCCCATTTACGACAGGAATGTTAGTTTCGTTAGCGTAAGGGAGAAAGCAGTCCGTTTCAAACCAAGTCTGTCAGTAAAAATAAACTTCTATGGAACTCCATTTTGCTTCACGAGTATTGTGCAGGCCCGCATATCACCATCTTTCGTTTGACTATTTTTCGCATTGAGGAGAAAGTTTGGGGATAGATGAAGGGGTCACTGCGTATAAAAACATACTCCGCGGCCAACTAGGGTGTGGGTGAACAAGCCATAGGGAGACAATGGCCGATGCGGTCTTGCAGACCATCAATGGGGTGACAGCGACGGCGGTGACGACGACATAAGTGACAGTGAGATGCCGATCAGACGCAGCGTCACGGCCGGTGTTGACAGGCTTCGCACAAGATAAAGAGTCGCATACAGTGAGAGCTGTTAGCCTGAATTTTCTGTCTCAAGATGCCAAGGCGCTTTCGAATCCCATCAACAGCCGCACAACGACTAATATTATAAGCACAATGACGACGAAGACAGTTCGACCGTCGATTTCGACGAGGTCCACCGTATGCTCCACACCAGGTGGTGCAGGGACGGTGACTTGCGCGTGAATTAGTTTTAAGTGATAGTAGCCTTGCGCTGCAGCTACCGCACTCTCTCCTCCTCCCCCACCTGAGCCCGGTGTCAAGACAGAGTCAAGAAGACCGGAGATGGGAGAGGGCACAGGTGGCTGGCGCGGCCGGAGCCGCCCCTGGGCGTGCCACCACACCTGGCTCGGATCCCACGGTGTGGGAGTGCCATAAAGGCCACATTAAGAAGGAGCCATTGCAACCTGACTCTCAGTCCGCCAGTCAGCCACTCCACACAAAACACACATTGGGCTGGCCACGCGGTCCGAGTTATCCCGTCAGTTGGCAACCTTCCAAGCCACGGCTTTTAGCGCACCGTGATAGTTTCAAGCGCATCAGATTGTTTATAGTGAGGAATATGCGCTGAGCTCTCGACCTCACTCTCTCCCCCACCCCCACAGTCAGACTACTGTCCGAGCCGATAAGTTGCCTGATGTGGGAGTGGGCGCATTGGCTGACGGATCGGCGTACCCGTCTTCGCGCGCCACAGCACGACCTGGCCCCCATAACGCACACACCAGGATTCACAAACTCAGGGGATATGGAGCAGCCATCGCCGTCTGACTCCCAGTCCACTGGTCAGCCACTCGACACACACAGCACATACACTGAGCCGACGGCGTGGTCTCGTGGAAGCGATAGATTGGCAGACTTCCCGGCCACGGTTTCTAGGAAACCATGATATACTCAGGTAAATGGTGATTGTGAGGGTGTTGTCGATGTTTTGGTGTAGGTAGTGTGCGCTGATGTAGCTTAGCCTCCGGTGGTTTACCGGAGGTTGTCGTGGAGGCGCATGTGTCCTAATAGGCCCATGCGGTGTGTAAATGTGCGGGAGCAGTGAGGGCAGTGAAGGCGGGCACGTCGACTGTATGTCGGAGCCCCAGGCACTGGTTCACCAGCCTCCGTGCGATGGATTCGCAGGTGACCGACCAGGCCGATGCGTGAGTTGAAGTTGCGGGCGCAGTGTGGGCAGGAGAAATCGGTAGAGGCTGGGGCGATGTCATTCATGGTAGTGGGGGTGGCAGGGGCGCTAAGAATGGCAGGAGCGGAGGGTTGTGCATGGTGTATCGGTGTTGTCGGCATTGTGGTGTATTCCGCTGTCATGGATGCGCATGAGACCGAATAGGCCCATGCGATGAGTGAATGAGCGAGGACAGTGAGGGCAGCTGAGGCGACGATCTCTGCTGTGTGATGGTGTTCCAGACACTGGCTCACCGGTCTCTGTACGATGTATTCGCAAGTGACCGACCAGGCCGATGCGTGAGGTGAATGTGCGGTCGCATTGAGTACAGCTTAGGAGAGATTCCCCATCGCTGATGGTGGTGGTGGTGGTGGAGGAGGTAGTGAAGGCGAAGTCGGTGGTGGTTGCGGTGGTGGGGGTAGCAGGCGATGAGTAGATGGATGTGGTCTCTATGATGGTGGGAGTAATGGAATTGATTCCAGGAGTGAGGGTGGGGGAGTCAGAATGAGGGTTGGCAGAATTTGACGTAGAAATTGGAATTGTGGGATTGTTGGTGCATTGCGTCCGAAGATGTCCGACCAGGCCGATTCGCGCGCGGAAGATGCGTTGACAGCGCGGGCATGTTGGCAGGGCCTGGGCATTGGCGGTGTTGGTGCGGGGCGCTGGTGACTTTCGTGCCGCTCTTTTGGCCTTGGCGGCGGCGATCCGGTTGGCCTCGTAGATTGCTGAACCAGTCTTCACTGATCTTCTCCATGCCAGTCTATCCTGGGCGAGGTCTTCCCAGGTCGCCGAGTTGATTTGCAGTTGCTTCAGCGATTTCTTCAAAGTGTCCTTGTAGCGTCGTTTTTGACCCCCCTGCCGACGAGAACCCGTAGCGACATCTCCGTAGAAAAGTCGTTTGGGTAGTCGCTCGTCGTCCATTCTTACCAAGTGGCCGCTCCATCGCAGCTGCACTTGCCTCAGCATGGCATGGATGCTGAGGATTCCGGTCCGCTCCAGGACTTCCGTGTCCGGTATCCTGTCTTGCCATCTCAGCTTCAGTATTCTGCGAAGGCAGCTGAGATGAAAGTAATTCAGCTTCCTGGCTTGGTTCGAGTAGACGGTCCAGGTTTCCGCTCCGTAAAGGAGTGTCGACAAGACGACGGCCTTGTAAATCTTCAGTTTGGTGTTCAGGTGAATACCGTGGCGATTCCACACGGAGGCCTGCAGCCGGCCGAAGGCCTGATTAGCTTTGGAAATCCGTTGGGCAACCTCGTCATCGATTCTCGTGTTGCGCGAAATCGATAAGCACAATGAAGTCACCAACAAAGACAAGAAAGACTGGAGCGGTCATGGTGGCCTATCAGCCGTCAAAAACTAGAAGGAAATGCACCCTCTAAGGTTCAAACCCGTGATCTGTTATTTAACAAACCAATGCCGTAATCCGATTGCAACAGACTGGAAAAATAACTTGTAGCTCAATGGCCGAGTGTGGATTAGCAAAGGAAAACTTACCACTGTCATTCACAGTATTCAGTGTATCTAAAGCCCTTGTGCTTACACTGACAATATGGGCTGACGTTTTGGGACTCGAAGTAACGAGCATAAGATAGCCATTCACCGAAGAAATCTCTCTTCCTTGGTATGCCCTTCATTTCGACCCCCGATTCAATTTGGATGGTACTGAATTGATCGCCATTGCAAGCGCCAAACAGGCGCAAGAATGCGGCAAAACTTGTTCCTCAACAACTACCACCAGCAAGCGCCATGACGGTTGAAAGTAAGTGTACGTACGACTGCGTGTATGGCTTACTGAATTTCGCCGAGCCCTTTACCAAAGCCGTTGATGTACTCGGCCACGTAAAATATCTCTCTTGTCATCAACCGACCTCAGCCATGGTGAAACACAACTGCGTATCGCAAAACCCTCAAAACTGGTACTGTGACCCCTGTCACCATCCCGCATCAATTATCACTAATACAACCACATTCAGTCCCCACGGATTCAGCATGTACCTTCCCGATCAAAATAGGTAACCGTTAATGTCCTCACATTCCTTCCTTCACCCACAAGCTATCACAGTTTTGTGCACACTACGCATACACCAGTTCTCTGTCTATCGCTCCAACAAGTCAACTCTTACAAAAGCACCTTCCGCTCGGTCCCTTTCGTCTGACGATGATTTTGTGCCATAAACTAACACATTCCCGAGTACAACTCAATTTTCCGCAGAACCTTATCTTTTCCTTTGAATATGCGATTGCCAAGGTTACTTTCACTATTTTAATGCTTTATCAACTTTTTCTACATTTTCTCTTCATATCACGCACGGTGCTTTTCATTTATAGATAAATACGGTTCCAGCTTCATGATAAGATGGAAACAGTTGGTAGTAGTGAATTTTTGATTGCCGATAGTTTTTTTATAGTTAACCATGCGGCTGTGCACCAAAGTTGTGCCAAAAACCTACCAAAAGTTTAACCTTTTAATCGTGCATCACCAGCTAAGATAACAGTGCAGTGTTGAGAAAAAAGGTTCGAAATAGCGCGGAAAAAATATTCATTAAGTCGTCTGATAAAATCACGAACAAAAAAGGTGGAAAATTTGGCAAAAGAGAATGAGGTGCAGATTAACAAAAACACTGCACGACCGTGTATGACTTTACAAAAGGCTTTCCAAAATTATTTTAAGGAGGAAAAAATTAAAAAAAAAATTAGGCATAGTTTGAATCAAGAACTTACAGCACATGATTCCGATAGGAGGATTCTCTTCTGCTCTTAGACGTTCGATGAAAACAATATCAATTTCCATAGCAAGATGATTTATCTAAGGTGTTTCGTACGAAAGTACATTTGGTTTTATTACTTGAAGTGAACAAATTTCGTATGTCCTCTGCACCGAAACTAAGCGTTTGGGCAGCTGGTGCATATCATCTTGGTGTAATCATCAGTATCACGCGTAAAACATTAAACAAAGAGCGGTATTTTGCGGTAATGAATAAAAAACTGGTGCGTTATATCGGTTCTTATAGTTCATTTTTTTACTGTGATTAAATGTGACTGAATTGTTTATTTTCTTTTTACTGTTGTCTTGTTTTAGTTTTCAAGGCCAGAAATCTAAATCGCTCAGTGGTTTATAGTTACTGTGTTGGAAAACGTCTCACAAGGCATGAGCTTGTGGTTATGATTCGATACTATTTAGCTCCATCCGAATTTTGCGTAATCAACCAGTTGGCTAGACTGTGGTTCAAATTCTCTTGTCATCTCTAAAAATAATCGGAAATGTAATAGCTGATCTAGCAGAACATAAAATTATGAGTTTAAGCGGGTAGATTTTCATTAGAATATACACGCGGCCTTGTATTTTCTCTTAATACAGTGACATAATTGTCCTCAACCGAAGGCAGCGTTAGATCGTTCTTTGAAATTTTTTCGCGGTGTAGGCTGCATGAAGCTTACTGGACCGCATAAATACGTACTTAAACCACTTAACTGCAAAAGTCGGAATTTCACGTTGAATAATCCTGCTTAAATTCTTCAAATTGCTTTTTACGAACCAAAAAGTGTGTATTGATAGGTAGTGGCGATGTTAGTAGATTGAACTTATTTCTTTTCTCAAAAGATGCGTGTACGAGATGCCCAGCAAGTGCTTTACAGTGATAAACTGCCATAATTTATTTAGAAAATAAAAAAGCTGATTTTGTTAAATATATATACGAAGGTTAAACTCCTAAAACGTTTACCATAGGCACATTCGCAGTTAGCTTTATAATTTGTGCCATTTTCCATACAGGTGCATTTGTCCGCATATTTCCATAGGGTAGATTTTAAGGAAAAGCTTAACCGCATGTTTTAACTTGCAAGCTTAAATAACGTGGTTTTCTAAAAGCACAAGCTTTTTTAACTATATTTAAGAAACATATCGGCAAACTGCGTTAATTATTAAGAATAACGAGGTAAAAAGCCCTCAGTTTTGGAGGGCAGTTACTTGGTGTCCTTTCAGATAGAGTGAATGTGCCTGTCTGTGGTTATAGGAGTTATCACAACTCTAATGTATGGGAAACCAAAAAACCAAAAGTCTTGAAGTATGTGAACAAATTGCTGCTAAATCACCAAATTGCACAACATAGCCCCTTTTTATTCTTTTGATAAAAACGCAAGTCATTGGTTGATGCAGTTAATTTTCGTCGTTAATGAATTTCTTGTGATAGTTTGTTTAAAGTATACATTTCATATAAAAATGGAGTACTCTGTGATTGTACGGTGTCACAAAGACCTGAAAGTTGGCATACCATCTGAGCTATACGTTGCTGTAGTGTTGTTATAAATAACGTTTTTCCGGGAGATGCGAAAGCTTGAAAAATTTTGGACATTTCGTACAAATGAGCAATCGGGAGTGGGGGAAGTAACTGTATCTTATCCATGTAAATAACTTGGCAGGTAAAAAATACAAAACAAAAAGGTTTAATACTTTTGAATGAAACACTTTGTCGATTAATGTAATTTGAATCATAGCAGTTTTTTACTGCATAATGTTCAATTTTACGATCCTTCATAATATTACACGAAATCAAAGCCTATTTTCCGTTTCATCCTTTCTCGACATGCTTTTGACTTAGGCGTCTCTAGAGGCCGTCTGAAGACTAAAAATTGGAAAATAATCAGCAGCCCCAAACGTAAATAAACCATATTGTCTGAAGTTTACCTATTTTTCTGGCGTCCTTAAAATTTGACTTTTGAATATCAGTAATTTAATTGTCCGAAATAATGATTCCTGTAGTTTTTCTCTATCAAAACCTTTATAAATAAGGAATTTTGTGAAATAATGTAACTATGCAAGGATTGTTTGGACGTCAGCTTTTGCACTACTGGTGGTTGCGGTCATATTTGCGAACTACACAAACGACACAACCATAAACCTGAAGAACATAAACTCCACAATAAATATTAGAGGTACGTATTCACCCAATTACTCAGAACGCCTCTATAAATTTAACTTAACAATTACTATGCAATTAATTTCGTTGGTGAGTATCCACTTCTGTCATTTTTCCAAACAAAGAAAAAAATCTTCCAGATAGATCTTGACATTTGTTTTCCGACAAAAGAAAACATTTACGCTTGAAGCAAGTTTCCTCATCAGATTTTACTATTAGATCTTACCAGACGATTTATATGGAGCACTTCATTGACGTACAAAAGCTCCAAGGTTCCCATGTTGGGCGAAGAATGCGAACGTGATTCGCTCCCTGTAGCAAACTGTTGCTAGTATTCGGCCTGCGCGAGATATGGTTGTTGATTTTACGGTGTAGAATCGTGTCCGTTTGTGACAGATTATGATGCTGCTTTCATGGTGTAGCATTACTGGAATATGGTTCCTGGGATGCCTGCCTTCAAATTATTATATAAACTATTAGAAATACGACGTTCAAATCAACAAATGGCTTAGCAGAATTCACAAATGTTTCTTAATTTAAGACCACTTTTAACCTGTTTAAACCCCAATTCACATGGCATATATTCTGGAAGAAATAAAAGCGTATTTGCCGACTGATATCTTAATAATAGACGCATAGGTGACCATCATATCATAACTTTCCCAATTAAATTAAGTTTTCTCTTTCCTTTCGTTGTATTGGACTACAATAAAAACTTCTTTATCGCAAATTCACCTGGCTGAACACTGTGGTCTTCCAGTCAATTCAAAGGAAACCATGTTTTTCTGAATGTGTTGATGAATTAGCTGCCCGCCGTTTTAGCAAGGTGCGGGAATTTGAACCTAAGCCGCCATTTTTGCTTTCAGTTCATGTAGAAAGTCTTTTAATCATATGCTGCACTACCTATCTCCCCTTGCCTGACTGATAACGGCTAATAAGCCAGAAATGGCCATTCCAGTCTCCCTTGTCTTTGCCAGCAATATTTATCTGCCTATTCTACTACTAGCCGCTGTGCGGCTGATAGCGGGCTCAAGATTCAGCCTCAAGGCAGAGCGGAATGAGTGAGTTTCGTCAGCGGTGGGTGAGGGTTAATTAACGCTTTGTTTTTCTGAACAATGATCATAAGGTCATCTGTACAGTAGACTGGCACCTTTTGGAAAAACATTAACCGCCATATGCATTAAAACTATCAGTGATCTTAGCTGATGCAACTTTCGGCCAATGTGTCGTAAGTGTGATGCACCTGCGCTAATTTTAGCACGGTTTCATTAAAGAAAAGCCTATGCAATGGAAGACACGCCGCTGCTGTTTGCAACTCACAGTCAAACCTAAAACAACAAATAAATTGACAATTCCAGACTTCTAGTCGATACAACATCGTCCGAGCTTCAACAAAAAGTACGATATAGAGCTACCTTTGTTGAAAAAAGAACACCGTAATACTGAGTTGATTTTTCTTCAAAATACGTGGTTAAATTTTGAAACTGGCTCGCAAATAATTACTCCTTCCTCCTTCTGCTGCTGTCGAACTGACACGGGAGAGGTAGAGGGGTGGCTATTGTTATCAACCAGAATTGGTGTAAAAACCGGAAGTCCTTTATTCATACTCGTGATTGTTTGGTAGTCGCTATCGTTGTCATATAAAGGCCTCTATTGCTAGTTACTTTCAAATAAATTTAATTATTATGAATGTAAATTTCGTGTAAATGTCGTTATTATCCTTATAAAAAAGGAGACTGTCCGACTGAATGCTCTGTTTGTCTGTCAACATTTGGCATTCCCTCCCACACCATTTTTTCTTCTTTCCTCTGCTGAACTTTGGTGTAATCTGAAGTGTCTTGCTGACCCATTTAGCAATGCTGTTTTAGAATTAAAATGAAAATTGTAGCTTCATTCCCACTGACACCAATCTTACCTCAAACATCATTTTCCTACCGTCATGTGTCTGTTCTCTTGTGTCCGTGGCAACAGTGAGTAAACACCTACCGGGCAGCATAGTCTTTCAGAATTTCTCGTTAGATCTTTTCGTTTTCAGATAGCTCCTGTTTTAAAACACATTATTAACATGCCCTTTATGGAATTCAAGAGTCCTGAATCCTCGAGTACAGTAAGAATAAATCCTTTCCTTAAAAACCACAAATTTCGCTCCAAAATATTTTGGTCCAATCGCCAGTTCTTCCGCACTAATGCAACTGGCTTAATTAGTTGCTTTAGTTATAATTATGACATTTTGCTCCAAGTTTTCCGGATCTTTACAATTTGCATATGGGAAGCACAATATGTAGGTTGCCGTGCGTACGCATGGGCATTTCTTGATTACTCCTCGCCTTAAATAGCTTCCAAAGCCATATCCTTCTTAACAAAACATCCGCCTGCGACTCTTTGGCTGGGTTGTCCTTTGGCTTGGAGCTCATTTTACTTCCCACACTCAATTCGTTCAATCGGGCAAACCGAAATTGACGGGCCTTCGCAATAACACTGGAGTTCTTCAGTTGTCTATCTTATCCCATAATCTCTTCTCCATCTACAGTGATGATTTGAGATCACCAAACGAGTGATTATAGGTTAAATATACTGAAGATATGGTTGTTTGTCATCCTCCTAAAAATCATACAATGCTCCAATTTTTGAAGGATGACCTAAACCACGTCTCAGCACGGTCATCGGAAAATGGTCTTCTACCGAATAATCAGAATTCAGTCCAGTGTGTTTTCCAACTGTGATATTCACCCCGTCCTGAATCCTTTGATATTCTTCCCAATGAAGTATCTTCTATTCACCGTTTGGGGTTACTCTCCCATCCACTCTTTGGTCCTCCCTTCCTATCGCAGCTCCTTTCATTAACCTGCAACAACTTCTTCATGGGATTCGTCGTTTACGTTCCTATCACACACTTCAACCCCTAATATTTATAGATGTTTGCATTCACTTGCTCATTCTCCGTTGTTCTACTGCAAGGTTCCGGCTTTGCTTTATAAAGATATGTTGATTTGATTAGGTATCTTGGGAATGCTCTCTGTTTTTCGTATGTAACTTTAGTTGATATTGCAATAGAACGACAATGGCCAAGCAATTCTCTGATACAACTATGGATGACGTTGTCGATCCTGCTTACCCTGAGCTTCTTGCTGTGAATTCTTTCCGTCCCAGCTGACGATGCTTCTGACCTAAGTCATGTAGTACCTCGGCACAGCAGTGTTCCGAATTGCCATTTCTGGCACGGTACTTGAATAGTTTCTGTAATATATGTGTATTTTTATGGAAATATTTTAACTCATGCGTACTGTGTTACTTATAACTCAGATCACAGTGAATACAGCTATTTTTTCTGAATATATTGAACGATACCTTTAAAGTAAAGAGGTTTTTTCTCTCTGTCGGATACTACTAGTATAGGGTTTTTGCAGAGAAAGTGTTTGATGGGTAAATATTTTTTTTCAAACCATATTTCCTCATTTAAATCTACACAGTTGGCTCTGTATGAGATTCTCAAAGGAATCCGCGAAAAAGCTTTGTTATGTTGGATTCATCAAGTGCGCCTGACGGCGAAAGTTGTCTACTGGATAATCCAATCAACCTTTTTAACTCGGCCTAAACGTTAAATGTTCCCCTCCAAATATGATTTTATAGCAATTTTAAGTTGTGTGAGATATGGGTTGGGAAACTTCTTTCGGTGTTCGTTTAGCCTGCTAAAAAGGGGGTGACTGAGAGGGATCAATGCGTGCACGCCCACTTTCCAGTCATTTCGAATTTGTTTATGTGTCAACTAAAATCGTTTTTGCAATGGAAACCGAGTAGAGGCCCTGCCCAACTCGTGCACGTTTTACGAAAATCTGTCGTGGTTGTTAAAACCATAGGGAGGCTCTAGCCATTACGACTGCCATTTCAGATCTCGAGGAGGTAGAGCAGAATGGAGATGCCATCTTGGGGGATGTCGTATTCTGCCGTGAAACATTGGAGAAACAACGTGGAACAAGGTGACAGCCCTGCAAGTTTGCATGATGGCGAGGCGAGAGTGGCTTCCCGTGTGTGAGTTGGGCAGCCGCCAAAATTTCACCACTGTTTTGAGAGTGGGGAACTTGAAAACTGACAAAACTGTTTTCTTAATGTTAATGCAATCAAAAGGTCTTAAAAAGGCTTCAAAATATCTTGGTATTTCAACTTATAGCAAGATATAGCGCCTATACGCCTGTGATTGATTTAGGATAAGCAAGTTTCCAAGCCACAAATATAAATTTATCAGTCATAAATTTAAAATATGTGGGTTAAAAAATGCGTGAGTTGAAGGCTATAAGACCATCCGATCACACGCAAAACCAACCAAAACGTATTTTCAACCTGCGCCTCTCACTGAGAGGGTATTATGATCCTCGGCTCCTTCTCCATGTGGCTCCTCTGCTGTATTCGTGACTCAAGCCTCAAACTATAATGGTTTGCAGAAAGCTGTGGCTTGGCAGGCTGCCAGGTGACGGTGTAACTCGGTCCCCCGGGCTGAGAGTCAGCCTGCCATGGCACCTTCTAAATAAGGCATGTATGTTATTTCCACCCAGCTGGTATCCGAGCCGTGCCCTTTTAGTTGTTCTGCCCTTTTTTGTGGTAGACCACAGTGCGTGGGCCTGCGCCCTCTCACATCTATGGTCTTTTGGGCTCTGTCTTGACACTTGGCACAGATGGGAGAGTGGAACAGAGAGTAAGGTAGATGCATCGAAAGTCTGTTCTCACTACAACCCAGCACAATTCACCGTCCTTGCGCCACCACGCTGTGGTGAACGTCGCTCAACTGGACAGTCGAACTCTCATAAGGCCGTCCGTGACATTGTTATGGACGACCACGGGTCTTCAACTTGCGTGACTGGTACATCTCAAAGTGACAAATGAAGCTGTGTATGAAAACCTGCTGCTTTTCGCCAATTAATCTGCTGGCTGTCGGTATGCAAACCGTATCGTCCTCAGGGATACATTCAGTTAGAATCTGTAGAATAGTCAAAATTAAGGCAAAATTGTCAATCCACAACTTGTTCTCCCTGTGTGCTAACACGTGGAGCAGAGCAGAAACTGGCCATGCTTCTTATTTCCAACAGCCAGTCTTTTCAGACCAATGACCCTCAAAGACGTAACGCCTTTTCTCGGAGGGGTGATTTTCCAGTCAACATCATCCACTGATATTTTTGATCGCGCTTTGGCCTATCGTGCCATATTAAATCACTCCCAAGCATGTAAGATTTTATATCTCAAGAAATGTCAACCGAAATTCTGAAATGTGTTTTCGGTGCGAATAAATTACTTAAGTAAGATTTTAAGAATATCGTGTTGCCAAATCTCAAAATATTTCAGGCACGTTAGGACGTCAGCTTTTGGACTAGATTCCTGATCGCCTGCAAAAAGCATTCGCTGTAAATATGCACTTTTCTGCGTGATTTGTGATGCCCTTATAAATTCTCATATAGATAGCAAAAATAATAGAGGGAAATATTCTTTCTTGTAATCATTTGGTAGAAAATGGCTTTCTTTTTACATTTTATACACGAAAAAATAATACCTTTTCGGATTGAAATATGTTGCTAACCATCTGATATTTTAATACCGTGAAATGTGCATTCCTAATACACCGTATCCGTCAATTTATTAATGTTGCCTATAAAGTATACAACATGATCCCCATTCTTTGCAACATTTTATGAGCTCTGGGTTACTTGTTTCTTAGGACCTAGACAAATATGTGAGTTTCCTTAGAAAGAAGGTATACAGCATCATATTTAAAAACGATAAATGTAAGTGTACCAACCGGTAGAGTTCAAAACCTTTTCTCAATTTAGAAAGTTTTGGAAGCCTAAAAGATATCAATTTCTGCATGTATTAAATTTTAGAAAGACGTACTTGACTGGAAACTGAGTAAAAGCAAGAGTATTTTGCGCATGATGTTTTATTATTTTTGAATTTATAAGGGCATTAAAACCAAGAGGAAAGTGCATTCTACCTAAATAGCAATTTTTACGGAATATTATCGTATGCAGCAGGTTAGAAAGTAGCTCGTTCTAAAAACTGACATCCTGACGTGTTCGAAATATGTTCAGATAAGCCTGACGGCCGTCAATATTATAGCCTACGTAATTAGGTTCTTTGGTTTGACATTTCATGAGATAGGAACTCTGCTGTTCCTTATTTTGATTACCACAATTGATTGATGATTGAGTCGAGAGACGACCAAGTTACTTTTGACGAAAACATCAAGGTGTCGCCGGGCTAGCTATTTATCCGAGAGGTTAAATAAATCGCAATGGTTGTGTGATGTTCACATCCGAGAAGCCAGTAATACCGATTTTAATATTAAAATGGCACAACAAAAATAATCAAGAGTACCGAAAATTGAAGAACTCAAAAGCTAGAATTCTGCAGGGTATAATGGGTGCCGTAGGCATCAACAAATGTAAAATTTATCAATGAGCGTGTAAGCTCATGGTTTGAACTTCTTTTTCTTCTTCGCATTCCTTTAACTGACGGTTCAGCTTCTTTATCCGGGTAATATTCAGCATATTTGTCTTCATATATTAGCTGTTACCTAGCATTTCCTGCTCTAACGGCCACAATCAGTATTGAAAACTTGGGATTTCTGTCAATATTAAGGCTTTACTATGCAGCTTTGCTACAGTTCTGTCCCTAAATGATTCACATTAACGAACCTTGCACGAAAACAAACCTTTAGCACACAAACCATGCATCCTACATCCCCACGAGTTATATTGTTGCAAAACGGTCGAACATTAAAAGGAGGCTTTTTTGGTTTATATCGTATCATTTATTAGCTGAGAACTAATCCGTTTTATCGAAAACCAAATAAAAACTGATTTTATAACAGGTCAATTATTTAGTGGTTATTAAAATTTAAATAAGCAGAAAACCATAAATATCTAACGAATCGCTTTTTTGTTATTTGTCCTTTAGCGTGTCATACTGCTGTTAGTCAGGAGGACATAGTGGCTGCGAAGTTGTCATTGTTAGTTTTCTCTATACAATCGTTAAGCACAAGCTCCAAATTTGATCAAATAAAGGTGTTTCCTTGCACAAAGAGATTTGAAACAGAATGGAGGCCATTACTGGTAAGAGAAATAAACAGTTTTGTAGACCGCAAACGGAATGACTGGTTGTGGTCAAATTGATTAAATTTCAATCGTAGGTTAAGTATATTCATACCTCCTTAGATCAATGAACAGTGCCACTATTCCACAACATAACAGTATACATTCGGCCTCTACGAATATCAAAGGCATTTTTTACGAAGCCGATGAACACCTTGCTAATTATAATTTCTTTTTTTTGATCACACAATCAGTCGCTTTCCGAATATGATGGCCATCTGAAGCATCAGGCCTCGAAAGTTCAATACAAAGGTATTTATTAGAACGTTTTCGTGGTTATATTATTGTTCTTTTATAGCAAAACGTATAAAAACAAGAGGTTTTTTGTATATTAAGAGAACTATCCTGTTGTCAAAGTTATTTATTGGCATTGCCGGTAAAAGCTTACAATTATTGTCAAGTCGTCCTTGAAATACCAGTGAATATTTCACGATTTTCAAGGTTTTCAAGCGATGGGCCATACATTTTTATGTCTTTTTATGTAAAACATACTTAAAAACCCTTACCGAAGAAGTTAGCTATCCATTCTTATGCAGGTGGTCGTTTGGGTTATATTTTAAGATACATCAAAACATTAAAAGCGCATTTCTGAGAAAAACGAACGTCCAAATATATCAAAATAATTATATAGAAGATCAGCTAAAGAAAATTCTGTAATAAGTTACCTCTTTAAAAGGCCCTTAAATTAGACCTTAAGCTGTTCAATATTTGCGGAATGTAACTTTTTTAAGGCTAAGTGAAAGTGAAAATGTGGCATTTTGATCAGTTTTCGGACTTTCCGGGAAATAAGTGATGCAGTTTTTGTTAAAAATGAGAGAACTCAATTTTCGGGTTAAATTAGAGAGTTTTTCCCATTGCGTCTAACTTTCCAATCTCTTCCACATGACTGTTTTACCCGCAATAGCACCGCAGCTGTCAAAACCACTTCAAAGGTAAACTGATGTGGCAATGGGTCTTTCGGCCTCATTACTTGGCACCTGATAGTTTACTCTGGCAGGTTTGCAGGTTTTGCAGGTTTTCCGAGTACTGTGAATCGGCGGCTAACGGCTTCCAAGACGTTCTTCGCGTGCATGACCGCTCACCAAAAGTTGGGGCTGGTTTGGTTTGGTCTGTTGCCTTGGTTGCGCACCTGTCGACAAATTTGCATGGGTAACTGTTTTCTCTGACGTTATTTTAATTCAATAACCTTGTTTCCTGATCGCAGCAGTGGATCAAAACACGTCGATGTAGAGCAAGTACGCAACTGCGTTCATGACTGTCTGAATGGTTGTTGCTTAATCTTAGTTCTTACGTCGTACTGGTCGCTTTGCCGAATACCTTTGAGTTTAGGCCACTACAATTTTTGCTGCAGAAGAAGGCATGAAAAAGACCCAGTTTTTGTTTTTGTCCGAGAAGATGCCGTAATAAGTATATTTTAAAGTCGGCATACGATGCGCTTTTGATGATAACGCGGGTGATTGAAAGGCCAACCTCGAATGGTGTGAAAAAGCAACCATTTTTTCGCTGAAGTTCTTGGCGTATGGGAGCGTTCAAAAAATTGAAATTGGTGTTGTTTAGTTAATTGAAAAATTCAAGTATATTGGGTGGCTGATTGGATGGTAGGCATTGACTTTAAGTACTTGCGTCGTAATTTTATCTTTCCTGAAAACCAGTTTATTAGGCAGCCGGTACCCCGTCTGTTGAGGAGGATATTAAAAAGGCCGATAATTTGCTTTTGTTCTCTATAGAATAGTAAACGTTCGTGAAGACGGTCAAACTTCCAAGCAATTGATAAGACAATTACCAACACTGATGATAAAACTGTAGTAAGTAAATTTACAGATAAGTGTAATCAAACCATCATTCTCTCAATTACAATAATTCGCGATGAAGGCAAGGGACACTAGGTAATTATGACAAGAATGTTGTTGCATAAAAAAATGCATCCTAGAATTACTGTATTTTCTCTGCGTTGAATGCTTTTATCTGTTAACGCTACATGTGATTGGTTTGAGGGAGTACCCGAAACTTTATGCGAATGAAATTTCCATATCGCATTTTTGTTGTCTTTTTCCTGGTATTCTCATCTTCCATGTCTTTCCAGTCACAATTGACTTAACGTTTCAATGTCCTATATTGTACTTGGAAATCAACAGAAATACCTAATGTTTGCCTTGGAGCAAAAATGTGGAGATTATTTCGAAAAATACTCTTTACCACAAACGTATATACTAATAATGGTTAAGTACTTTTTGGTAACTTGTGAACAAAATTCGGCCAAAATATTCCTACCTTATTTTGGTCTGCCCCAGAAACCCCTCGAACATGCTGATCTAAGCAAAGATTGTGAATACTTTCTAAGGAAAATCAAACATTTATATGAGTCCTAAAACTTTTTACTTTGACTTTATTGGCTTATAGTTCCATGCAAAAATACTTTGCCTTTTCATAAATCAAACCGAAATCTCGGATACAATGAGCTTCTTCGTGCTTTTTCTTTCTTTTGATATTTTAGCAACTAAAGTATTTAAAGCGTTATTCTTCCAACACCTGTGTAAGAAACCCGAGCAAAAATCCCTGAAAAAATGTCTTTTTGGTGGCTGAAATGGCCTTGCCTTGTTTCTGTTGATCAATTACAAACAGCAAAACGCTGCAAGACATACTGATAAACTGAACCGCTTATGGGAGAGACACATGTACCCAATCGATGAAGCAGTGTTTGAGTACAAATAATGATTTTCATGTTACCCATACAATAAGTCAAATGAATCATGCGATGTCTTGATCGTATTTTAAAAATTTAGATGAGCGTACATTTGGTCTCATTATTCTTATTAGGTGAGTGGATTTAGGGCTCACAATGCATTTTGCAGAAAAAACATTGTATTTTTTATCTTGTTTATTGAAGGAAAACAGGCAGAATTTGGGCAAATTCCACCGTTGCCCGATATCAGAGAGATATCCCATGCTATTTTAAATTAGAATAAAAATGTTTATTTTTGCTTGTGCTGAAAATAAACATTTAAAATAATCATTAATATTCTAAACAAGTCCCTTCTGGCACGAAGAAGTCGATCCAAAATCAAGGGTGAATGAACGTATGGGGAATCACATTTTTTCCAGAAACAAGGAACGAATTCAAATTTGTAAATGATATTTTTCAAAACTTTAAGTCGTTTTTGATTATCAAATTTATTAACAAATTCGCATGACAGTGGTTTATTTCGCAACACCAAGAATCGGAACTGTAAACAAAATGCGTATCGTTCACTAAGGAAAGAGACGTCCTTAAAACCTGTTTAAATTCTAACCATTTGGCAAGACACATTTGTGTATAATTGAAGTTACTATTGTACGTAATTCAGAAATGAACCAGGTGGAAGATTAGCAGGTCTCGCGAAATAGCAGTATATATTTGGCCACTCTGTTTTGCATTTGCGATCTTAGAATGGGCTTCAAAGTAAAACAATCTAACAATAATTCTCCAATATAAATCAAAAATGGGTTTTTTTAATTTTCAGCATACATTTTTACACTCATTTTCAGCGAACCAAAACATAGTCTTATTTCTCCATTTATACCTTCAGGTTAGCTTGAAGAAAAAGGTTTCATAAGCAAATATTCATATAAAAAGTGCTTTTAAAGAAGTTAATTATATTTGAATGTTTTTAATTGATCTTATGCATATTAATTCTCGCTTTTGCTTTGCATGTTCATTTTCCTCGGTGATGAATTTTATGCTTGGTTGAGTCTATAAATATAATACAAACGGCCATTTGCAATAGCAGGAATGTCCAATTAATCATTACTGCAGTAAATTAATTAAGAAAAATCGTTTTTTGAGTTTTGATAATCATATAGAACAGAATCTAAATTCTGTCTGTCTGTCTGTCATACGAAAACAATGAAAATCGGGTAATATGCGTCTATATTTCAAGGAAGATCTAAAATTACCTGTAATCTGATACCAGAAATACATCTAAAGTAAGTAAACAAAACAAAACGTTATCTTAATAAACACAAAATGCTATTTTAAAGAGTTCATTTGACAAGTTTATTTCATTTATTAGTCAGATACAACGATTTCTCACCTTTTCTAAATTAACTGCATTTTTTAAAATATTTAGTATTTTGAAACAAAGTTATATTAATTTTTCATATTTGGCTTCAGTTTTTAACCTTCTTAAGGTTTTCCATAAGTATTTCAAAGCTTTGATTTTTTCAGTGTTTATTGTCTTTTGAATGTTTACCAATCTTTTGTAAATTTCAGCACATATCATGATATAGGTCACGTTCTGCATTAATAAGCTAATCACTGCCGGTTACCAGATTTTTGTTTTTTAGAAAGCATGGTAAAGAAGCAGAAGGGGCTGAATCCTAATACCCACAACCAGTTTCTTTTGAAACGCAAAAAGAGGTTTTAGGAAAGGTTCACCAAATGCCTTTTTACAGAAATTATTCCAACATTTTGAACATGGGTACAAATCAGAAGCTACCTTCGTGATGAAATGAATTTTCCATGCGCTGGTGTGGTATGCAATGGCCTACAAATATTTTAAAATCAAGAACGATTGACGCTTTGAGTATTTTGGTCCATTTTTAACGCCAATTTAACTGGTATCATACGCTACCACCTACATAAATGTTGGTCTGTGGTAGGACAATGCGACAGAGAGACCAGAAAGTCCGTGATGGATGCCTTGTGCTGTAAAGTCAGAGTTTATAGATGGCTGACTGAGAAATACCAATAAAACAGAAATTTTGCAAAACTTCCCATTAAAAGATTCAAAAGACAACTTGGCGAGCATACGTGCTGCTTTCGGTAACTAAATCTTCAGTCCAGTAAAGTTATAGGGAAACGTTGGAATGTAGTAGAAATTTAAAACATAAAATCGATAATGTTAGTCCGCTTATGTGCGTTATGTGAGAGGTGTGTATAGGGGAAGGATGATCAGAAACAGTGTGATAGGCGGCAGTGAGTGTTTGGTATAGCCGTTCTAGTGGAAAAGACAGGACAGAGATGGCGATCGGGAATTCATGCAGTAGAGCGACCGTTGGCCAAGCTAAGTGCGAAGCTTGCACGAGGTTCATTTGTGCGCACAAGACCGGCTTCTCCAACGTATGGCAGTCGCTTCTGCATCTGCTATTAGACGTTGACCCAGTTGCCTGGGGGTAGTTTGGTGGGACCTTATAAATTACACGGAAAGCTTCGCTGCGGTCCACGCTATGTCCAATGTCAACAAGATGTGCAAGGATGGTGCTTTTTATGCTCGTGGCTTCCCCTTTGTTCAGCCGTGCTGGGAAGATTTCTCTTATTCTTTTGGATAGGCATTGACTCGTATGGATCAGAAATGGTTTTCCTTAATTTTTAACTTAATCGTTCAACGCTTCACCTTTAAAGTAACTGTTTTCCAGAGACATTGATTATGTCCTCCCGACAGAGATCAAGGAAAAGGTCAGTTCGCCTGTCACATGCAAACAGTAACCTATGTCAAGAAGCTTAAAAATATAAATATTACGAAGTGAGATTGTAATATTTATTATCTCCATTGTTCCAAAACTACATGCTGTATACGATCTATCTGAGCAAAATAAAATATTTGTCTACGCCTTAAGGAAGAGGTCTCATAATTCTCATAAACTTTGCAATAGACTTAGATCGTTGTCAAAATTGCGTTTTTTATAGGTAAGGTGTTTTGTATGAAAAATGGGACTTTTAAAAACACCTCCTAAATATAAACCCATTTTTAACACTGTGACATATCCTTTCTTCAAGTAAAAAATTCCAAGATGGCGTTATTTATTGTTTGCAAGAAGAAATATTTTATTTCATGTTTTCTATGAAGTATATTTGAACTTTTAAGGGCACTGAAAATTACTGAACAAACGCTTGCTACTTACGGAGCCAGCTTTTCAAGTTTCAACTTTTCAGGCGATCAGGAACAAGCTCGTTCACAAGCAGCGTCCTGATACGATTGAAATATCTTAGCATTAGGCTGCCTGATATTCAGCAGTCAAACCGTATCTATTTAAATGCAAATGATCTGGGTCTGAAGAGACATTCAGCCACCTAGTTGATTTGATCTTGTGACACTGGCTAGGCCAATGGTAGATAGATATACCTAGCGAGTGAGTCGTCATTTAATTGTTATGCTTCCTACAGTTTGCCTAAATTACGCTCATTTGATTGGTCGAAGATGGCCTTATGGTACGGAGCGATATTGTACGGTAGAGGGAATGAGAAGGTGGTTACCACGGGCTGTTTTTTCTTTGATCACAATTCCCTGCATGCAGAAAATATCGCCAATTTTTTTGCCGACAGATAGTGAGTACCTTGGATGCGTTAACCATTGGTAAATGGTTACTTCCGGATTAGGTGCTCTTAGTTTGGCGGGTTCCGCGGGTACACCAGTCGTAAGTAGCAAAGACCCTTATAACTTTGCTGAGATTTCTTTCAACGCTTCCACCCTTCGCCTGTCATTAATATCTTTTCGACAAAACTGATGGTGTATATGGTGAGGTTTAAAATGTTTTTGAGACATCGGCACGTCAGAAAAGTCGTCATAGTCCAGTTTGATATCTGGAGCGGATTTGCACCCACCACGGACATCGAATTTGAACACTTTCGAACAAAATTTGGAATTGTTTGTCAATAAACTCGTTCGTGCTTTTAAATAAGACATTATTTGAGCTTTCATTTGATCTCTTGATCGAACACTTTCTCAGCGAAAATTCGCATACGAAGAAGAAGTGGACGGTTGGTAGCCATTCAGAGACACGCTAGTTAGGAAAACATGGAGAAGGGAACTTTAATCAACCATATGCATGGTTCATGTATAGTGGGCTATCATAGCAATTGCCCCATCGCACACTGACGCCATTTTATGATAGATTTATGTCACAGAGTTCAAATCCATTGCAGATAGATGGATGAAGAAAAAGGCTGATATTATCAGAGGAACTTTATTCACAGAAGATGATTTCTTAAACGGTTTACCAATTGAATGCTTTTTGGTTTCTTAAAAATGTATGTGAAAATATGGAGAAACATTATTCGGGAGAATCTTCTAAGGCTCGATGCGAAAGTTCATAAGAAGGTGTAAGCAGTAGTCAACTACTGATTGGTATGCTATACTGTTAAATAAAAACTTAAATACAAGTTTTGCTTTATTTTTACTTTTGTTTTTGCTGGGATTTGATTAAATCAATTCGTATATACTGCTGAAAACCTATGGAGAGAAGGGGAAGATTTCATAGTTATTCCTGTGAAGCGGATGGATTTTAGCCCAAATTCGTATCAGCTTTCGGACTGAATCCGAGAGGGTTTGTGGTAAAGTGTTTTTCCTTACAGATTTTCCATTACGTTCTGCGTCCGTATTTGACGTATATGTGGATTGAACCAAACTCCTGTAGGCAGAAAACGTTCGCTGACATGGGGAATCAGATAGACGAGCTGACATTGTGCGATTGTTTCTGTTATTGAGTTCCAGTCGGCTGTTGGACAGCTGGATGATGAGTCCATTTATTTTTTTCTCTGTCACCCTTCGGATCAAAGATTGAACGCCTGGAGCTGAGGCAGGCGGGTCATCGCATCCGTCTGTAAGCTTTCTCCCTTCCATAGGTCTGAATTAATTAGTGCATTTGTGAGTTATCTGTTTCAGACGCATCCAATCCAAAACATTTGAGCAGTTCAACCCGTTTCGCCTACTTTAAACCAGTAAGATAGGTCCACGCAATCAACGACTTTCTCAAGGGAAACAATAAGGAATAAGCTGTGTGAGTACAGGTTTTTTTAAAGTTTGGAACAACTGCCGGTAAGCGCACACTTTTAGAATGGAACGCAAAGTCAGGAATGTGCTCTTATTTCTCTCTACCCTCAAAATGTTTCCAACAGAAACGAATATATGAGTTCCGGGGAGGGGTTTTCAAGAAGAAGTTGAATTGATCGCTGGAATAAAAAGTGTATAAACCTAGCCTTTCGGATACTCTCTCTCTCGATATCGTTATCAGAGACAGTAGCAGACGGACGTGGAGGATCGTGTGAGCCGCGCGCCTCTCTGGTTATGGTTCTCATCCGGCAGTAAGTTAACAAACGCGGTGACCTTCCGCCCCTCGAGTCCACTCATTGTCACGACAGGATAATTAGCCACGCGGAAGGCTGCGGGGAACTAATAGTTCCAGTGACAGTGGCTCAAATTTTGCGTAATTGCCACGCCAACGCTTCTACAGGGGTGATGAAATTACGAACCATTAAGACTCCGGTGCAGGCTGACGAGCCATCCTCGCATCAAATGTGCCGTGTAACGATGCTATTTGTGGGAGGTGGGTTTCAGTCATGGCAAATGCGTCCTATATTTGTTATATCCCTCGTGCCACCAGTACACGTCTATGAGATTGTCTCTGATGCTGAGTTAGAGCGAAAATCCGAAACCCTAAGCTAATAAACTTCTTTTTGTAGCAATTGCATCTGCTTCCGTTTATTTACGTGTAGGGGGTAGAGCCTTTTCAATCTCCACACCCGTGAACGTGTACAATATCACCTGAGTGGATTTAAAACTATGAATAAGTTGCTTTGGTAGTAGGGGAGGCCGATAACAACTTTCATTTTTCTCATCTTATATTAGGAGCACACAGATCCTATTCACAAGAAATCCCAATAGTAGCACAGAACCTCCAATTTGTCTTTAACTTTTCACATAGCTTACTGCATCTAAAAGCTTCCGTATTTTCTGAATCATTTTCTAAATAATGTTTCTACCCAACCAAATTTGGTTGGTTAAGCGGACGGTAAGTTGTCTTCCTTGAAATGCTCTTATCGATGACCGTTGAAAATTAGGCCGGGATGTTAATATTCCGTCGGTGACCTGAAATTTTGCACATATGCAATAGTAAACATTTTAACTGTGGTTACACCCAATTCACAAGCATTGACACCACCCGGAATTTTAAATGCAAGTTCAATTACTTCCAGAAGCAAGTTTCCCATGCAGCTGTGAAATAGGCATGCGCTGGTGATGTATCTAATGGAAATGTAATGCTCAAGGCGCAGTGGATATCCTCCGATTACCGTTGATAAGCTATCTCATGAACTGCCAACAGAAATGCTCAAAATTGTTTTCGATTCAAATAACGTACTTACGGAGGGTTTTTTATATCGAAACAAACAGTTTGTTTGGTGTCAAAACGGAATTCCAAATATATGCATTGAAAGACAGCTGTTTATGGGTTTGATGCTTTTGAACTCGGGCTTCCAAAGTTTGACGCGTCATTGCTAAGCATTCTGAGGCATCGCCTGCAGCGTCCATTTTCCTGAATGTGGCCGAGGATCTCATAGACTGGTATTCTCAGCGGAGGACATCTTTATCTTCAGAGTGACTGTACGCCGTTTTTGCGATGCGCTCACCATACGCAACTACGAATTTGTCATCCTTAGACTGAAAAAGATTGGTGTGTCAGACAGATGGTTCTAATCAATGAGAAATCCCATCCTCAACAGGACGTATGCGCACGGTGAAAAGGAATTAAAGGAGGCGTTAGCTCCAGATTGATGCACTTTGACAGTCGGTTACCTTTACCACGAACGTGAATTCACGATCGCGGTTGTGCCTAATACTTTTCACTTCACACACAGTTTATGGAAAATTTCGATTGCAATTTGTATTGTTTACCTAAAAAACTGAATGAAATTAGCTTTCCTAGAGATAAAGGAGGAAGTCAAATGTTTCTCCCAGTGCATATTACTTGACATTCAGCTATTTGAATTCTGCCCATTGCACGTTGATTTTTTAAATGCAACTTAAACGGTCGTTACACGAGGATGAAATCATAAGTCAAAGGTCGTTAGTTGGGTGGACTTTGCCAAAGAAACAAAACCACTACTGTACGAGCTACATCATTTAACTGTTCCCTAAACAAGTTTTAAAAATAGGCGACCGAATCAATTAATCAAAAATACAACACTTTTATTTGGTAGGCAAACCTATCTAAACTCCGTACAATAAACAATTGAGTACAACAATTGAAAACATTGCTCTTTTAATAAGTTATATAATTTGTTAGCTTGTCGTAATTTGAGTCAACATAGACACATAACTAAATTACTGGTAAAACAATCTGGATGGCTAAAATTATTATCGTTTAGATAGAAAACTAGCTGTCATGCTCGTCCTTTACCTCAAGGGAGCAGAAAAATGAATACAAGCCGCAACTACTTTGATCAAGCCTAATAACATAAAGAAGATGACATATATCATGAAATGTCATGATCGAAATTTGAGTCGATAGTTCAGCATAACTGTAATCATATTATTTTTTGGGGTTGAATTGATTTGAGGCGCAGAAAGCCTCTTAATAAGGAAGATGGTGGTTTAAGTCTGTTTTAGGTAAGGAAAATAGGTCAGGTTAGTGCGATATTTTACGTCTCCGGATATTCCAGTAATGCCCTATGCTGGTAAATATTACAGGGTATAACCCGATTGTTTGTGTGCGTTGTATTATAAAAAAACTAGTTAAAATCAAGTTAAGTTTAAAATGACTCTCATTAGGAACTTGTACTGCTATCTGTACGTGCGCGAGAATAAGGTGCATGCTGATAAGCTAAGCCACGTTAAGTACCAGAAACAAAAGACAAGTTCAATTGTTAAATGTACCCTTTGCAACCTTTAGACTTTCCATGACACAAAGTTTAGTATTAACGTTGTATGGCAGTATGTTGACCTACCTCACCGATAAGTGGAACAGTAAACGTACATATATAAATTGAGAACCCGTGATATGGTGTCATTCTTCTGTGTTACATCGTACAATTCAGATGTCAGAACATTTTTTGTTGGTGGGTGATTTCGAGTGCACACACTGCCAGGATGGCGTTATTTATTATTCTCTAGAACATTAGTAACAATATAACAATGCCTAGAATTAAGCAAGGTTAACTAAAATGTCCCCAAAGCAAAGCAGGAGGTACACTGAAAATTACTATCATATGCCTCTTAGAGAGATATACAAAGAACACTTGTCCAGGTTCTTTCTTGGTGTAGTTGGGAAAAGGACGAAGGAATGCTGAGTTCACCACTAAAATCATATGATTATGCCCTTTATTAAGAAGAAAATTATTTCGAAAACGTGTTTCAGTTGCTCAGGAGTATATTCGGTGGGGATTCCTTGTATGGCTGCCGGTTGATTTCATCTCGAACATATGTCTTCTTATGATTATTCAGTAGCTGAGTCTTCTTTGACCTTTGGAAAAATTGTTCCTATGTCAGTTACTCGGTTTCATTGACGCACTTCCTTACACTCCTCATGGAAAGCTTCAGATATCAAAGAAAGACTTTTCATGGATTTAGTCTGCTACCTCACTTGCCGTTTCCTGGCACATGGAATTACCCCTGACACGTTGGCTTCACCTAGGAGACCCCATCAGGTGACATCATGTGTTGACCATCCCCTTGAACTGATTGTTGCTTTGATGGTTATTGGGTTTCATTGATAAGTGGAAAGATTTTGCCTATCTTTTTAAAAGTATCGTGCGCTTTTTGCCTCCCTTTGTGCCCTTACAAACACAAACCCTTATTACCAAGGCCCTCGTATTGGAGGTGGCCTGGGTTACCTTTAAAGTTGGGCAGCCATACAAGGCACACTTACAGGCAATCGCTCTGGAACAACCTTTGATTTTGTGCTGTGGTTTTCTTTTTGGATAAGTTTTGGAAGTCGGCTCAGGGAATAACCTCCTCAAGAACACATAACGCCGACAGTGGCCTTCAAAACTGTCGATGCACAATGGTTTGAGTTGCCATCAAATTCAAAGAACAACTGATCTAGTGGTTTGAAAACGGCGACCATAAATAGCAAGGGCTACACTGACATCGGAAAGGAAAACTTCGGTTTTAACGAAATTCAGCGAGGTTGAATGGAAACCATAAGGTTACAGCATAATATTTATGATCACAGCTTCAAGAATGTTGGGTTATGATACAGATTATGACCATAATCTAATTGGAGGACCCAGCTGACTTCTACGCCTGCGGTCTGTGAATCGTCTTCATTCCTGCTAAAAGCCCGGACATTAATCTTATAGAAATTATGTTCGAATTAATCCAAACAAATGGATAATCCCACAAAATACTGTTCAATGCAGGAAAAATTGAATCTTATGTCCACCTATTTGCACATACAAATCCACCCTAGACAACTGTGATTGTTTTATATTAGCCCAAATAACAACATTTTTACCGCCAACGGGCAGTTGAAATAAGTTCTTGAATTTTGTATATGCTATTGCTTTATTATTGTCTCGTTGTAGTATACTGTACTAATCTGCTGTCACTTATAGTAGGTCTTAATTAATTGACATGACTTAGAGAGGTTTTTGTTTAATGGTTTTCGATAATTGACTCAAGAATTTTAAACTTCCAGGGTTTGGTTCTAAATGTTAAAACTCTGACTATTTAAAGCATTTGGATTTTTTCCTAGTTGTGTTTAAGTGGTGAATAATTTGTTTACTGTAGTGGAAAGATACGTGTCGGCCAATAAATTAGCGCATCACTTTAAAGAGGGTAAATGTTCGCGTGCATTATCCCCAGCACAAGATCTAGCCTTAACCACAATCCAAACCATATCCAACCCCAAAGACGTGACCCTTACTTTAAAACTGACTAAATTTAGGCAATAAGTGCCCAATCTCGTGACATCTCATGGATTTCGTGAGATAGGGCGCATTATGCGAACTCAGGCCATGCTGCACCCCTAAAAGTTTTACAGGAGTAAATAAGCGACCATTCTTAAAAAGAAGGCAAAATATGGTTTAAAAACTAATGCTACATTGTTTAGAAACACTTTTTTGGAAAAAACGGAAATTCCAAAATCATGAAAAATTGGGTTACCATTTTATGCATATTAAGAGAAATTTCCTTTTGTTACATTTTTTCATAGTATTGCGTCAGATTATCCTTGAAATTGTGGTCAAATACTTTACGCTTTCCTGTGTTTTCTGTCTTTTGCCCATAAATTTAGCTTTTCGTTGAATGTGCGTATCAAAACCTTCAAAATAAGATATTTCTAAAAAGCATTTACCGAAATAGTGGGTTCTGAGACAGTCTTTTTAATGCAGATGGCCTCATAATATTTTAACCTCTTTATCAAACCCACTTTAGTTAGATATTAAGTTATCGAACGTCTGCTTACTCAACCATTTGCCAAGATCAAGTTCAGAAAATAATGGAGACGCTTGACCGGTTTTCCGACTTCGATAAAAATAAGGGATACAATGTCTGCTGAAAATGAAAGAACGCATTTATTTATTTTTATTGGAGCGTTTCTCGCTATAGTTGCTTACTTTTAGGACCAGTTCCAAGATTAAAAATGCCCAACCGAGTGGCTGAATGTTTACTAAGATTTTGCGAAGAAATTTCAATCTTCTGCCATTTTCGTTTCATTTTTAGTATTCATTAAAAGTAAACTACAGATAGCTATTTTCTAGGCATCTTTCGACTGCGGGCTGATAGAAAAAATTACGGCAGGTTTTGGCTTTTCGTATATATGCTTGTTTCCAGTCCCAATTATCAGTGTGGCTAAACAAAGTACACTCACACAAATTTATTACTGAGTTGTTTGGCATAAGAAGTCACAAATTTGCAAAACTGAAAATTTAAAACTAAATCCAATCCTTTTGGTCCCGAAACCAATGCAATTTCCAATATCTCCAGTTACCTGATTTTTGTGAACACGCGATCAAATTTCCTGTTCTCTAAAGGTATATTTTTAAAAAAGGTTCTAGCTTATGTTAAAATCCCTATGCAGTACAACGCAAGAAACAAGAATGCTTGGTCCAGAAGTTTCAATAAAATAGGAAAAAAACTGGAAATCAAAAAACTTTCGATTTGACTCCAATTTTGCCAAGTTTTACCTTTAATAAACAGATCTGAAAGGAACTTTTCCTTATTTAACAGCCCTTTGCACCTCAAATCAGTACAAAAACACAATAAACAACTCCAAAGTTGTGCCATACTACCAGTTTAAATTTCGAGGACGACATTTTACGAGTAAGCAAATCTACTGTTCCTTATGCAATATTAGTCCTGACGCCAATCTTCAACCCAATCCTTACTTCTTAGGTATTTTGCCCGACGATAATGGTATTGTGGGCCGTTTCTTTTTCCGTGTCCTGTTAAGGGGCTATTTAAGAAATCCTTATCAGGCTTTTTTAAATCCATTAGACAAACAACTCACTGAGTACTATCCACGAAGTATTTTGATAAGTATTTAGGTACTGCTTACGCATATTGAGAGATAGATAATACCCTCAAATGCTGATACGAATTTTTGAAAAGAAGCTGGACAACAACCGGGCGTTTTTGAAAATAAAGGTCTTCGCTGCTCTAAACTTTACGATTTGTAGTGCGTCACAGGCCTGACGATACTCGGTGAGAGCTTCTCGAGTGTGTAAGACACTAAGCTTACCGGTTTCTCATTGGTAAAATAAGTCATTGTAAGTGCATCCAACTAATTTTTGCCGGTTTCAATGAAAAAACAGTGAGATATAAACGTTTTAATTTTTTAAAGGGACTTAAGCCGTGTATGAGGGACAAGCTGTAAACAAGAAATCATCTTAATTTAATGTGAACGCATTTCATTTTTTACTTATCTTGTGCAATTTTGTTTCGGTTGTGCCACTCATTTTTTTTGTGTGAAATTTCTGTAAATCTAATTTTCTAGCCAGTCACCAATATGTATAGGTTATATATATATGTATGTATGTTTTCAGCAATATTATATTTACTCAGGCTCTGCAAGAAGCTGTTTCATTAAGGCTTTACTTAAAATTTTCATTATAATTTTATAGTAGCGACTCATCAATTTTTAACTGTTCAAAACGGGTGGAAATTTTCCATTTTTCCAATGATAGCCTGAAGGAGAGGCTTCCCTTCGGAGCCTAATGTATTCTGTGAAGTTTTATTAAGATTTGGAGCTGGATAACGGCCGGAATATTTTAAATCACTATGGCAAAGACATGCGTATTAATAACAATCAAGTTTATGAGCCGCGCAAAAGTAGAATATACAAGTGAGAGCTTGAAACTGTTTAGTTACTGCTCTTGGAAAACTGATTCAATAATATGAGTCAGCAAAATTGCGCAATTCATGGCTTTAATGGTTCAAGAACTTGATTTTCTCACCACCGAGAAAGCCAGTATGCGCTTTTTTCCCTCTGGAGCCATGTGCTCCCTACACCGGACACCGCAATTTCGACAGCTGACGAATTTACCTGAGATCAAACAGCATAACTATCTCTTGAGTTGTTATTTTCAAGAGAAAATTTAGACTCGCACTTTTAACAGACCAAGCATGTTTCCAAAATAGCGTTTGCGCACAGCCTAATTGTTCCATTTTCACATGTAGAACTCTGAACTTTGATTCGCTTAAAAGACAAATAGCGTTCCTCGCCTACACACGTTCAGCGCAACTTGGTGCCAATGGACATTCAAATCTTTTCTGTCTCAAAAAGGATATTTTACATAGCTCAGATTTAATAAATAGAAACCATTTTTGTCATGCAGCATGCTTCCAGCAGCTCAATAGAGCACCCAAAAGTCTCACGTTTACGGGCATCGGGCAATTTAAGCTTTATAAACTGTTAAAGAAGAAGAAAGTGCAGATTATATCAGCAGATTGTAATTTAAAAAACGGCACGCCAAGGAGCATAAAGAACTTCTATTTTCGTTATTTCACGCGTAAATTTACACTGAAATTATTGCAAAAAGACATGCTGAAATTAAGCAGAATATCAAGATCTATTATCACCTTCAAGGCCTAGGACGGCCGCTAGACTGCAGTACCTGTTCGCAAAACGCAACCACAACACGGGAATGAAGTGCGTGGGCGAAGAACATCAACTAAATTAACCGAAAGACATAAAAACGCATGATTTCGTCAAATTGACTAACATGCGAACATACAAATGTGCAGAGACATTTGAAATCCTGTTTAGAGTGAAAGTTGTGTTTTTATTGTCTTCTGGTGACCAAAAACCTTTTAAACATGACTATCGCTTTGGCATATTCTGAAACTTTTTTTGACTAAATTGGCAGTAAAGCAGATAGTTAGGTAAATATGGAGTTCTTAACAATGAACATCGATCGCACAGTTTCCAGAAAAAATGCATCAGCACATTTATGACTTATCTGCTGTGAACATTATGAACGTCCGCATATAAAAAAGCAGGTGTTGAAAACAGAAATCAGTCAGCCTAAAAAAGTTCATCAAGGATAGTGTTTTCCCGGATTTCTTCAGAAAAACTGCTCAGTCAGATGCCAGGGTTTAATTGCTAGTGAATTTCATATCACACTACACATCTTGAAGCATAACACCAAAAGAGATTTTGGATTCTCAAAAGGCATAACTATTCGATGCTTTCTCGATTGGTACGTTTCATCACAGCAAACGGCTAATTCTGAGGAAGACACCGAAAATTTTCCATTCCGTCGAATTATGCCTATGACAAATAACAAATCTGCCTTAAAAAATGTAAATATGCGCATGGACGACTAAAGAGTTCAGAAAATATCAAGGTGGAGTAGCAAAATGTGAAATCAGTCAGCCTTTTTATCTCACTTCTAGCCATTTATACTGGGTTTTCCAAGTTCAAACTTTTCCCAAGTGCATTAAATTTGTTTTTCTTCGTTTATCCGCGTTTTCGAAAGTCCTGTCACGCTTAACCGATCCCCACGACAGGCACACCCATGATCTACAGCCCTTACTATAAGCATTTTATTTTAACAGAAATTTATGGGAGTTGTCCGGAAAAATTCGACAAGGCAAGGGCTTCTAAATGGCACTGTGGTAAGCAAAGTACCCTTCTTCTATTTAGATCATGGAATTTCCAGTTGTATTCTTCACAGCAGTAATCACTTCGTGAAGTTTCTACTTTGTACCGAAAGTGCATAGCAGCGCTGGCGTTTCAACTTGAACTATGATCTGTAACCCAGACCAGAATGAGAGATGATGGCTTGAGGTGCTTCCACTAAAAGTATTTTTCACTCACCATTCATACTGAAATGGCGTTTTTTTTACTTGTCGACGCTCTCTCGTCTTTTCAAGTCTTATATTTTTGCAGGTATACTTTTTGATCTGTTTTGTAAGTTGG
The DNA here is from genome assembly GCA_017591395.1 of Schistocephalus solidus. Classification (NCBI taxonomy): domain Eukaryota; kingdom Metazoa; phylum Platyhelminthes; class Cestoda; order Diphyllobothriidea; family Diphyllobothriidae; genus Schistocephalus; species Schistocephalus solidus. The sequence goes on from WEDG01002947.1 coordinate 87,309, forward strand.
AAGGGTTATGGCGAGCCCGGCGTAATAACTCCTTCCAGCATGAGCACCTAAATGGATGGCACCAAGTAGATCACTGGCTTTACGAAGTTAACAATTCCCAGAATGATGCGTTTGTTTTTTGGCCAGCTCATTAGATATTCTGTTCCATTAACCCTTTCCTGCGCCATAGCCGAAAAGATACGACAAGTACTTAACTATCTCATTTACCAATGAAATCGCCTTGTTCCTGCAAATGTTACACTTGGCTCAATCAGTGAGATTACACCGGTCAGTCTGAAGGGCATGCTCAGGCCACGTGCGCTTTCCCACCTATTTTGGATCATGTGAAATTTACTATAAGAAAATGGTATTTGACCAATATTAAAGATTTGGAATGGCATAATATCAGCTAGAAACGTCTACTGTCATGCCTACCGCACGACATCGGCCGAAAACTGTCCTTTTGACAGGGTCATAAAAACAGTGGATGGATTAAACACTCAGGGAGCAGTCCGTTATAGTGTAATTAATCCTGAGCTGAAACTGTTTTTGCAATGACATCGGCCAGCCTGAACACATACTCCGATCACGCTTACACGACCATAATCCAGTTATAAAAAAGGGGTGACGGATTGGTGTAAGTAGTCGTTCCTAATTTTAAAAGGGCTAACAAGTTCAACTTCGCAACCGTTAAGCAAACTGCCCCTGCCGGAATCGAGACACACCGAGGATTTCGTGGGCTTCTTTGGCGAACTCAATCGATTTATCGATCTGACACCTGCAGAAAGTGCAGTCACTTTCAAGGCTGTAACATTGGTGTTTGATTAGACAATGTCCTCTTTTAATTGCCACTTGTTCTACTGTTGCTATCGTCCCTGATTGTCGACCCCTGTAGGAGTTTAAAATATCAGAAAAAAACAAATAAATTGATGCGGTGATTGAGCAGTCATCTTTTTTATTCATGTACACCAGCACACACGCATTCACGCCTAAGATTCGGAACTTTGTCTGCATTAGTGGAATTTCCTATTTTCTTCTAGTGAATTCGACTGTTTATTTAGCGACCAACTACAATCATCAGGATGTCTCTAAACATTGCCTTCGGCTGTGATAAAAAAACATTAACCCGTGCTGTGAATATGGTTCCACTTGTCGCTCCTGAATTAACCACTTCGTAGTTCAGCAACTGCTGGACCAAAAGATTTCAATTGTTCCTTTCTCTATAAATCATGTTTCATTTACCATTCTTTCAAAGGGAAAACATATGTATTGTTTGGGGCAGTGTGAAAACAACTCCGTAAGATATGGGAATATGAAACTCCCGTGTAATTCGAGAGGTCTTACGCTACGTTTCACAGAAATCACAGTTAGAGTTAAGATTAGATTTAGTGAGGATTAATTTTTGGATTATATTTATTGTCGGATTTTGGGTTAGAATGCGGGAATAAGTGCCTTTCATGCACTTCAACGCAAGATCACATGTGTTCCCGGGGGTGGGGGGGGGTGGTAGGTTCATCTGTCTTATGTACAATTATTCAATAATTCCTCTTCTTGATCAGTTGTTCCATTTGTTTATTTTGAATTTTTCAAACTTCAGAAAAAGTCGCGATCTGAATTATCTCTGCTTATTCTCCGCCCTGTTGGACCCCTGTCTCTAACTAAGCTATACCAAAGCAGCCCAGTGCAATGTAGGCTGTTGCCCCAGTAGCTAACCTGTTTCTTATACAGGTTATACCAACCCTATGCAGGCGCATTCCTGATTTCTTTTCGTTGTTTAATACTATTTCATTGAAGTCCTTTTACCAGACCAGTTACGCATGGGGCTGCCGGGTGGATCATGATTTTGTTATCCCGAAATAGATTTGAGCAATTCAGAAAACACAAATCCATTTCTTTTTACCCATCAACTACGAAATTCTGCGGGGTGAAATCCAAGCAGCTTGCTCTTTCGATCTTTACATGGTCTTTGAGTGCTCGGTGATTGCACGTATGCAAAATATGCTTTTAATGCTAACCGATCGCAAAAAGAACTCACACGTTTCGTTCTGCCTTGGGGCTGACTCTGGAGCCCCTTTAGCAGCCGCCTAGCCGCTAGTACCATAGTCAGGTAAACAATACTGACAAGGGCAAGGGAGATTATAATAGCTATTTCTGGCTCATTAGCCATCATTAACCAGTCATACCAAACGCCAGAAGGTGCCCCATACTAGGCTTAATGGTGAGAGCATTAGATCTCTGATCAACAGGTCGCAAGTTCAAGCCTCGAGTGGAGCACAATCTGAGGTTGGCTGACGACGTCTTATAAGCCAGAAATGGTCATTCCAGTCTCACTTGTCTTTAATGGTCATTTTTTATGTCTTTATCATTAGACGCGGTGGGGCTGCTGGCGGGGTTCGAGAGTGAGCCACGAGGCAAAACAGGACGAGTTAGTTCTGTAACCAAGCGGCGGTAATATTCCCGATCAAAATCAGTAAGAGAAGGAGCAGGTGGCGCAGTAGGTAGAGCTTTGGACTTCTAACGAACAAGTCACGAGTTCAAGTTTTAGGAGGCTTAAAACCTCGGGTTAAGTATGGCTGGCTGGTGACCTCTGATAAGCCAGAAATTACCATCCCAGTCTCCCTTGTTTGTATCGATATTGTTCATCAGTCTTCGAATTTTTGAGTTGGTCTTTAAAATCTACTCGCATAGCCATTAAAAATATAGGTATAGTCAATGACCGATCCGTGGAAATGCTTTTTCGAGCGAAAGGAATATTTTAATGGGTTATATGTAAGATACTTCGGTTACGCCGGCATTTGAATGCACTTTATTTCAGTCGTCTGAGTAAACCATACTAGGTAAAAAATAACTATTATATTTGTATGAATATTTTCAATGCTCTTATATATTCAAATATACTTTATAAAATAGTGGACAAAATATGCCTACGTTTGCCCATCTGAAAGCTAATTGCAACTTTTCAAATGTTATTCATCAAGACAGGGTATATTTAGGATAACAATAAATTCTCAATCATGAGATTTTTAAAGAGCATTCAATGTCTATCCAACTGGCATCGTAGATGTATCTATATTTAGTTCCCTTTGCGGTAAAGGTTATGCCTGCAGAAATCATCAACCTGCACAGAGTCTATATCCGTTTTATCCCCGGGTGAGTTCAAGTCCACAGCAGTCTCTCCCAACAGTTTGATATTTAGTCTAGCTTTCTACAAAATTATTTGGCGTGGCCCATCTTGACCAGATTCTCGTATCTAGATGAAATATTTACTCTGGCGCTGACTTGTAGTTTTCAATCGCGCCGACGATATCGTACTGCTAGAACCAAACTTTGCACACCTACAGATCTGCGTTTACCTGACATTAGTCTGGGCAGTGCTTCTATGTGGGCCTGGCAAACATGATCGAAACAGCTGCCTCACAACCGTTGCCTGAGAACCTTCCTTCACCTGAAGATCAGAGTCTTCGTCAACAATAATACTTTGTACAGTCACTGCAACCAAATCTCAATGTCAGCTAGAGTTAATCTACCTCCATGAGCTAGGCATTTCGATCCCCCAATTTAGCGACGCTGCCTGACTGAAGGCTTCAAAAAGGAAGTCACCTCAGCACTTGATTCAACGCACTCCGTCAAGAAATGGAAGGTGTTTTCGTGCCTTCGGTACCCGATCTTCGTTGTTGAAGGAGAGACTGGGTTGAGCTCTCCAAGTCACCTGTCGCATTAAGTCGCGCGTGCGGAGGAATGATTCGCGACGTCGTTTGGCAGTCTTAATTAGGTATGGCCATATTTATACCAAATGCAAGAACGCTGCCGAGAATTCACACAACTGGGCAATGCATTGACCGTAACTCAACTCACAAAAGTGATACGTAAACTGCTCATCTGTGCTTGGTAATAAACGTGCTTCGTCTATGCGCCTTTCCTTATTTTTCTACCGTGAAAACTGCAATACTTACCTCAATTCTTTTTCTTGTTTCCATTAAAAAGTAATATTGCCTTTAAAAAATTTTTAATTAAACATTAGAAGCACTCCACCCTAAAAAAAGGATTTTTAACTTTCCGGTGCCGCTAGTGTGCGGCCGTTTGAATGAGTTCCCACAATCGCTTTTATTACTTTCTTTCCGAAGCAGAGCTTTTTTTATTACGAAAGACAGCAAAGATCAGAGTAGTATACCCAACCTGTCATTGAAAAAATATAAAGGGACTACCTATATTTGTTCTCAATTTTGTGTGAAAGCATGCATTTTAGTGGCATTATTTCAAAAAATTGATTAAACTAATCTCAAACATACTTATAACAGTATGTATGATTTTCAGTTATTTGGGCTTTTCCTGATTTTTACTCTGAAGAGAGTTCATGTAACTCCCCACCCGACATCAAAGTTCTGTCCTTTTCAAAGGGTGCTCCCTTATCTATGTTGCTCAGAGGAAAAACTGAGCACTTTGCCATGGCCTAGGTGCTTCAGATTGGGTATTCATGCGGAAAATTATAGTTTTGAGCCCAGCTATCAGTATAGATTGTTGACTGTAACTCATATAGGACTAAGTGTTCTTTGGGACCTTTTTGACGGAACGCTGGAAATTCACGCAAGATAACAAGAGTTAAACGGCAAATTGCTTGCCAAGTTTCTCTCAAGCGTGCCTAAACGGACGAGTCATGACTGTCTACTGACTATAAATGTGGCCGAGGGTTTGATTCCAGCATGCTTTATCTTAGGCGATAAGACGTCCCAAGAACCTTATCCCGTATCCATTTCATAATGTTCTATTTTTTTACTTAAGGCTAATTTATCGTTCGACCGTTAATGTGCCTCTGTTAATCTCCAAGGAATGGAGCATAACTTCAGTAGGAGTGAAGAGACAAGGGAACGCGTCGGGAATTTTAATTTTATGCCCAGATATGCAAATGCTTATTTTCGTTCCTATTTCATTATTATCTGTCTACTACTCTGCTTTGTTGCTTCAATTCATTTGATTGAGGGGGATTGATTTAGACAATCGTATGTCATCTTGAAGTGAGCCTCAATCAACGACTTTGAAGCGATACAGCTTTTAACCTATCCCAGGAAATTTACATAAATTTACGTGCTCTCTCTTACCATTTGGATACTAGCTCCAATGCTGCTAACGAAATTTCCGCTAAATATGTCAAGACTCTGAATGAAATTAAAACAAAATCGATTTATTAAGACTAATATTGCGGTTTTGTGAATAAAATTCTTTTTTTAAAAATTCGGACAAAAACCATGTCGCATGAATACAAAAAGTGTTGAGAAGAACACAAAGTATATGCGTGTAGACACGCGAACAATTAAAACTGCACAAGTTGACCAAGGTTTGAAGATAGTACTTTGCTGTAATTGGCATGTAAATATTCCTATGGCTAGGGTACCATGAAAAATGGAGTTTAGCTCATGACCTACAGTTTGCCGCTTTGAAATTGATTGAGCTTCGATCGGCTGAGCCGAACATGGTTTAGCTTGATTTTGCTAATTAGGAAATATTCTGGAAGACTGGCCGGTTACAACTTTATTTGAGTAGATTTATCAGATGCAATCATAATCATATTTTCTTGACTATAACATGGGATCTTTTTGGAGCACAAGCTTAATAAGTAGTTTTTCGCAATGATGGAACTTGTTTAAGTTCAAGATATACTTGAGCTCTCAGTGAATATATTTCGACTTATTCCGTTCTTAATTGAATGTCATAAAAATTGGATCTGTGCCAGAGGTTTATCGAAACCTTCAAGATAAGATATTCCTGGAAATCTTTTACCAAATTAGTGGGTTCTTTGGCATTCTTTTTTATGCAGTTGGCCATTCAGAGGATATTTTTAGACGCACAAGAAAATCAAGCCACATACCCAGGAAAAATTGAACGGCTAGCATTGAGCAGGTGAGGAATATTCTCAGGAACAAACGAAAACTCTCTTATCAGTTGCCTCTTTCATAAGTTGCTTCACTGACGGATGCCTACGTACTCTACACTTTCCCCAGGCAAACTCAGGAAATGACTTGGAAAGTAAATACCCTTATTTAAAAAACGTGTTTTAAAAGTTAAGAGAAATGGTTTCGTTTAGTTTACAATTCAAGGAGGAACTACTGCGCGATCCGACGAGCTCGGCAACGAATGCTAACCCTAACGAACACACCTAATAGGATAAGGGTTAGGGGTGGGTGCAGGGTCATGAGTAGCGTTTGGGTTAAGTTGGCGTTGGTAGGCGCGTAATAGGGTCAAATTCAGTAATAATATACCACCTCACTTGACTGATGACGATGGGACTGTAAATTTCTTTTCCTCGCCAATGCGGTCCCATCGTTGTTCGACCTTTCAACTGCCTTAAACCGATTGTCACTGTTCCCATATTTCACTGATATTTCTACTATTCTGCTTGTTTTCAATTGCTATTTCAGTCGATTTGGCTGGGGAAGTCGGCTGTTGACCATTGTTTTTCGTTTAAATTTTGTCACAATCTACTAATCAGAAGAGGCACCTGCTTAAGATATAACTTTTGACCTATCACGTGATTGCATTGCACCATTTCTGTTCTGCATAGTCTGAAATTTGGTTTGTAAAGGCAAAAAGGGTTTTGCTTGATTTCACAGGCACAAAAGGTATGTAAGGCAGCATGCTAGAAGGCCGGCCAACGAGTAAGAAAGCTGAATAAGAATAAGGAGAACATTTTGAATTTATCGATAAAATATTTCTTCCACATCCTTTCTATGTAGTTTATCGAGAGACTGAAGAACGCTTTAGATCCAGAATGTCCTTGAAATGTTGGCAAATAAATTTCAAATTTCTACTTTCTTTATCAGTTCTCCAGTAAGATAACATTTGTGCGATACGTTTAGCAAAATCTTCAACAAAATATTTCTTGAAAGCTTTAGATAAGTAGCGGATTGTCGGGTATTATTTATTATGCAGATGGCCGTTTGGGTCATATTTTTGACCGAGCAGAAAATCCAACCACATCACCAAGCAAAATGGATACCCAGAACGAAAACCGAAAATAAATCTGCTTTGAACCAATTAAAAACTCTCTTTTATTCGTTTTCTCTTGTAAGAAGTTATTTTGCCGATGGCCTTCTGCTTACTATAGTTTTTTCCAAAGCAATGTCAAGGAAACACCGAAGGGTTTTGCCAGCTTTTTCACTCTCCTAAAAATATTTGATTATTTTTTCCGCTGAAACCGAAGGAAATAATTTGCCTCTTTATACTGAAGCTAAAACAGCCAGTAGTTGGCTTGTTTTATTCATCCTTTACGCACTATTAGAAACCGGACTATACTAAACGGTTTCTACCATATCCTTAGAAGTACATTTCATCATTTGTGAGTATAATTTGACAAGATTGAGTATCCTGTGGGATTATTTACACTAACAGTTAAGCATTTAAAAAATCATAATACTACGACTTTTTGTGTAAAGGATGTTTTCTGTATCATGGTTTTTCTGAAGTCACGGAGATCTGTTTCCCACATATATTAGTGCAACATACTCACGAGGTCATCTGTCCTCAGAAGTGGGCAGATGTTTTCTGCTTCCGAAATATTGGCGGGCTTTTGAATTTGAGCCGCAATATTTTTCTTTTCCATTTAAATGTGCATTTTCTTATATGTGCATGGGCTGACCCATTTATTGCACTAATACAACACTTTGTTTATAGAAACTACAATAAGATGTTCATTTGCAAATGAAGCTTGCACCGTTTTCATAAACATCTGGGGCAATTTTGCGACGCACTCACGGGTGCCGACAGTTGTTGCTTTTGGTTACAATGTATTGTCTGTTTACTTCCGGCGTTATCTCTTTTACATACCAATTTTATCTACAGAAAATGGAGGCCTGTTTATGAAAATTTGAAATAAAACTTTCAAAATAAAGCGTTCCTCTCTCTATTTATCCATCTTTACTGCGTACGTTTGAACATCTTTTTATCCTTCCGAAGTCTGCATCATTTCCGCTTACGCAATATCAATATCATAGAATAGGAAACTGAATTCACGCCTGCAAGAAAAGAGTAAGGTTAATATAGTAGGCAGCTTTATTAGGTTTTTTTAAGATTGTTAAAAAAAACCGCTCATCAGAGCTGACGTCTTATTTTTTCATAAATAAAGGTGTTAGTTGCCTTGTCAGCGGAAAGTCCGCAGTACACTGTCTTCTTCAATTAGCAAATTCATTTAAGTTCTTGAGCTCACCCCATGGAAGCCGACTTAATAAGGCTTCAAAAAATCCACAGAATAAACGGAGACAAGAAAAACAATTATGCTAAAGAGCGCAAAAGTAACTTTAGAAACTAGAGTTGAGAAGGGTCAACCATTAGCCTCACAGATAATACTTGTGCCGTCAGTAAGGTGTACCGTTTACAATATATATATATATATATATATATATATATATATATATATATATATATATATGTAATTGATGCGAAAATGCGCGTCCCCGGGCATATATCAGAAGAAGAGGCGATCAAGGGGAAACAATAGGTTTAATATCCTGACGTTACAAAATCAAACAAGATTCCATCGTCGAAAGGAAGGTTCAGTACGGCGCCTACATTATTTACGGGTTCTTAACATGCTGGCTCTACAGCTATTCGTGCAGGGTGCACTGCAGGGGGATGGGGGAGTAAATTGCTGTCCTGCTGGTCATTGATTTTCCTCCCTCGCCTCGTCTGGCGGCTGTGTCTGGATGGCAAGTGTAATTGACCTCGTCTGCATTGCCCACGGTTGTTGTCCCGGACCGCATGTCTGTTTCTCCTCCCTCGTTTGCATCTGCTCATGCACGTCTCATCGGTGGTTGCTGAGTTGTTGCCGGTGTCTCCGTTCCTATCGGGTTGGAGACGCCCATCATTTGTGTTCGTGCGCAAACTACGTTCACCTGCGTCCATGTTCATGCCTGGCTGGAGAACTTGCTGGTGTGCGTTCTCCGCGGTTATCCCATCGAATGTGCTGGTGTGTGGCATAGGTTCACTCAGGCATGTGTTCTGGATCGGTATGCGTTTGCTTGCGACCGCGAACAGTCTGACATCTTGCCTGCGATTCTGTTGATTAAGTCGCACTCGTAAGGCCTGGTACGCCGCCGGGAGAATCATACAACGGTTAATGGAAGAAGGTACACTGCGCCAGGCTGCGAGCGTTTCTCTGGCTGTTTGGTCGATACCTCGGCCTAGGATTTCGGTGTCCTGGAAATAAAAGGTGTGTCCAGAGGCCGCACAGTGTTCCGCCACCACCAAGAGCTGACTCAACCTTCTTACGGCCCTTGCGTGCTTACTCATGCGGGTCTGTAGTCGCTTACCGGTCTCTCCGATATAGTTAGCCTCACAGGAACCGCACTGAACACGATAGACGACGTTAACCGTTTTGCCGCGTGACAGGGGGCCCTTGGGTCTCATGACCAGACGTCTTATTGTCACCTCAGGTCTGTGGGCGACGCCGATCCACAGTGGTTATAAGAGACGAGCAACAGCTTCAGTTACGTTCTCGATATATGGCATTGCCCACCACACTTTCGGTGGCTCTATCACTGGTCTTATAACTTTCCTTGGTTGTCTTCTGCGTTCTATGAAGCTATGAGGATAACCGTTGGCGGTGAACCTTCGTTGAAGATAATGGAGTTCGGTTGCTTTGTCGCCTTTCTCGCTACAATGAGTTTTCACCCTTTTGGAAAGCCTACGTACGCAGCTACGTTTGTGGTACAATTGTAATTTACTTTGGTAACTGATGACTTGACGTGTGTTGGTGGCCTTTCTATAAATCGTTGTCCTGAGGCTACCGTTTGTCTTATGGTGGACTAGGACGTCTAGGAACGCCAGTTGACTCTTGGCCTCAGCCTCCATTGTTATCTTAAACGTCAGGACATTAAACCTATTGTTTCCGTGATCGCCTCTTCTGCTAATATATGCCCGGGGACGCGCATTTTCGCTTTAATTAGCAATATTTTCGGGCGCGAAGCACTAGAGTCAGCACGTCGATGGGAAATCTTTGCCCTTCGTGTGCCTTCAACGTACGCGAAAATCGGATTCCTCCACAGATGCCTCGACAACCGTGTGCTACCGAAAAGCCTGTCCTACAAGCCACCGGTGAACACAACGCTGGCGAATGACTCGTGCTCTTATCCAGGACTGCCAGTTGAGGCTGCAGAAATACCGCAGAATTTTGAGCCATTATTCCGAAGTGTTTAGAGATCATAGGAGAGAATGATGTATCACTGTTGGACCGAGTAATCAATAATCGAGCCAGAGAACTGCGATCTAGACGAGATATGGGGCTGAGAGTTAAATTCATAAAGTGAAGTCCCACCACACAAAATCACGACGAGACGCTGGTCCACAATTTATCCTCCAAATAACTGACACTGGTACAGTTTGAAGTGCTAGAACATGAAGCATCCTTCAACGCTGCGGATGCCGATCCGGTTAATCTTGTGGCCACCATGGAGTCGGTTTTAAAGCACTCCAAGGAGGCGGAAGATACAAAGCACCTCATCAGACAACAAGTTACGTCCTTACGGTTGACACACAAACCACGTGTGGCCATTCCAAGAATGGAGCAGGATGCCCTCAGGACACTGAACGCTGACAGGAGCATCGTGATACTGCCAGCCGACAATTTACGTTCCACAGTAGTACTCGAAAAGTCGGAATACCTACGGAAGGCCCACGCTCTACTCGATGACCGTCATGCTCTACCTCAGGTGCGATGTAGATCCGATGAAGAAGCTATTGGCAAAACTCACCGTGACGCGCGCTAGTTTGCAGAGTAACGGGGCCATCTCAAAAGCTGAACGACTGACAATAAAACCTACAGATTCGGCCATGGCGAGATTCTATGGGCTGCCCAAAGTACACAAACATGATTCTCCACTTCGACCCTGCGTGGAACACTCACATTCAATCTGGTCAAATGGATGTTCCGACGTTTGAACTACCTTACATCAGACTCTGATACAACGGTCCGTTCAGCCGCCCATTTATTGGAAAGACTCCGTGGGTTACACCTTAAGGCCGACGAAGTCATGGTATCATTTGATGTTACCTCCCTTTTCACCTCAATTCCTCAGAGCCTTGCAATTGAAACTGTCGGTGCCTTGCTTGAGAACCGTTATGACGAGGTAATCAATAAGCCTTAAACGGGCGCACCTCATCCAGCTGCTCACTTTCTGCCTCAAAACCTACTTCACCTTTTAGGGAACGGTCTAGGAACAGATTAAAGGGACTCCGATGGGTTCGCCACTGTCTGGTTTCATTGCTGAGGCGGTCCTTCAAAAGTTAGAGAAACGTGTGTTCACGAACCACAGGCCAATATTTTGGGTGCGGTATGTCAACGATACTTTTGTCGTTCTCAAGCGTGAAATGGTCGCCGAATTTCATGCAACCCTGAACTTCATCTATCCGGACATTCAGTTCACAATGGAGGCTGAGGCCAACAGTCAACTGGCATTCCTAGACGTCCTATTCCACCGTAAGACCGACGGCAGCCTCAGAACAACGGTATATAGAAAGGCCACCAACACACGTCAAGCCCTCAGTTACCAAAGTAACCACCCATAGTGCCACAAACGTAGCTGCGTACGGACGGTTTACAAAAGGGCGAGAAAGGTGACAAAGTAGCCGAGCTCCATTATCTTCAACGTAGGTTCACCGCCAACGGTTATCCTCGTTGCTTCATAGAACGCAGCAGACAACCAAGGCAAGTTATAAGACCAGTGATAGAGCCACCGAAAGTGTGGCGGGCAATGCCATATATCGAGAACTTATCTGAAGCTGTTGCTGGTCTCTTACAACCACTGTGGATCGGCGTCGCCCACAGACCTGAGGTGACAATAAGAAGTCTGGTCATGAGACCCAAAGGCCCCCTGTCACGCGGCAAAACGGTTAACGTCGTCTATCGTGTTCAGTGCGGTTCCTGTGAGGCTTACTATATCGGACAGACCGGTAAGCGACTACAGACCCGCATGAGTAAGCACGCAAGGGCCGTAAGAAGGATGGATCAGCTCTCTGTGGTGGCGGAACACTGTGCGGCCTCTGGACACACCTTTTTATTTCCAGGACACCGAAATCCTAGGCCGAGGTATCGACCAAACAGCCAGAGAAACGCTCGCAAGCCTGGCGCAGTGTACCTTCTTCCATTAACCGTTGTATGATTCTCCCGGCGGCGTACCAGGCCTTACGAGTGCGACTTAATCAACAGAATCGCAGGCAAGATGTCAGACTGTTCGCGGTCGCAAGCAAACGCATACCGATCCAGAACACATGCCTGAGTGAACCTATGCCACACACCAGCACATTCGATGGGATAACCGCGGAGAACGCAAACCAGCAAGACCTCCAGCCAGGCATGAACATGGACGCAGGTGAACATAGTTTGCGCACAAACACCAATGATGGGCGTCTCCAACCCGATAGGAACGGAGGCACCGGCAACAACTCAGCAACCACCGATGAGACGTGCATGAGCAGATGCAAACGAGGGAGGAGAAACAGACATGCGGTCCGGGACAACAACCGTGAGCAATGCAGACGATGTCAATTACACTTGCCATCCAGACACAGCCGCCAGACGAGGCGAGGGAGGAAAATCAATGACCAGCAGGACAGCAATTAACTCCCCCATCCCCCTGCAGTGCACCCTGCACGAATAGCTGTAGAGCCAGCATGTTAAGAACCCATAAATACTGTGAGGCGCCGTACTGAACCTTCCTTTCGACGATGGAATCTTGTTTAATTTTAAACGTTAGGATACTAAACATATTGTTCCCGTGATTGCCTCGTTTTCTGCTATATATATATATATATATATAGGACAGGCTCTTCGGTAGCACACGTTTGTCGAGGCATCTCTGGAGGAATTCGATTTGCGCGTACGTTGAAGACAAAGTAAGGGCAAACATTTCGCATCGCGTGCTGACTTTAGCGCTTCGAGCCCGAAAAAAATTTCTAATTGATGCAAATCTTCGAGTCCTTCGGCATAAATCAGAAGAAGAGGTGATCACGGGAACAAAATGTTTCATTGCCTGGCGTTTCAAAATCAAACAAGATTCCGTCGTCAAAGGTCGTTTCGGTACGGCGCCTTACAGTATTTATGGGTTCTGAACATGCTGGCTCTATAGCTATTCGTGCAAGATGCACTGCAGGGAGGTGGTTGAGTTAATTACTGTCCTGCAGATCATTGATTTTTTTCCCTCGCCTCGCCTGGGGGCTGTGTCGGGATGGCAAGTGTCATTGACCTCGTCTGCATTGCCCGCGTTTGTTGTCCCGGACCCGCGTGTCTGTTTCTCGTACCTCGTTTGCGTCTGTCCATGCACGTCTCATCGGTGGTTGCTGAGTCGTTGCCGGTGTCTCCGTTCCTATCGGGTTGGAGACGCCCATCATCGGTGTTCGTGCGCAAACTATGTTCACCTGCGTCCACGTTCATGCCTGACCGGAGGTCCTGCTAGTTTGCGTTCTTTTACAGTTATCCCAACGAATGCGTTGGTGTGGGGCATAGGTTCGCTCAGGCCTGTGTTCTGGTTCGCTATGCGTTTGCTTGCGACCGCGACCAGTCTGAATTCTTGTCTGCGATTCCGTTGATTGAGTCACACTCGTAAGGCCTGGTAGGCTGCCGGTAGAATCGTACAGCGGTTAGTGGAAGTTAATACGGTGTGCCGGTATATATATATATATATATATATATATACTAACTACCTGGAGCAGTTTTATGAACATTCGCCATAATAACGCTGTGTTTGATGGATTTCAGGCTAAATATTCATATCATCTTTTGGTTAGCACGAATAGAGCTTAATTTAGACTGATTTCCTCCAGGTTATCGATGAATTTCAGAGACAATTAAAAAGCAGAAACTCAGGGACCTTGCTAAACCCCACCGCCTTTGGGTCTACTGCCTGGCAGAAGTTTACCAAATCATGCGGCATATGTGGAAACATATCCAAAGGAGGCCATACGTTCAACGCGCTGGTATGTCTGCTTTGTCCTCATTCTCGTAGGCTGTTCGCTGAGGATACAATTCATCCTCACTGGCAATCGCCACTTATATACCCTTCTCCCGTACTGACTCTCAGAGTAACTGTCTTCATTGACACACGGAAACTACATGTTTCATCTGAATGATGATGACCGTTTGGGGCAACTAGGAAGGGATGTGTGTTTGGTAGCTCTGGGTGTAGAATAAGGCGTAACGTTCAAAATAACAATTCGTAGGATGTGTGTTTTTTATTTGAATTCGTCGTGTGAAAGACATTGTTTGGAGATCATGTCAGTTGTAAGGTTAAATTGTCTGCAACATAGCAAAGGTAGGGATTTAAGTAAATTATCAAGTCAGCAAGCGGCTGCAATCAATGATTCTGTGGCAAAGCCAGGAAGCTGCCGCTAGTGGGAGGGAGGAGCATAAAGAGGAGGATGGTGCAGGATGATGCTCATTCCTGTTTGGTCTTATGGGTGCCCCTGTGCCTTTCGTTCGTTAACTTTTAACTCGGCTTTAATGCCCAGTACGACGCTAAAGAGGAACTTTAAGAAAAAGCATGAAACAGATGACCGAAGGCATGGCCTTGGGATAGTAGATCCATCTATATCAGAGGTCAGAAAATTCCGGCCTTTAGGCCAGATACGACCAAGCTAGTATTCCAGGCCGGCCTAACGCCTCCTTAGTAAATTATTGTTGGATGCGGCCTAATTGAATAAGGGCGACTATGTTCATTTCCCGCACCTCACCCAGTGTGATGCAGCCCTCGTTGACACCAAAGAATGCACCAGTGTGCTGTCAACCCTGCAGAATGAATTCTTTTTGCGCTTCAATGGTGTGCGTTCTCATTTGCAAGATTTCAAGATTGTCACAACTACTTTTGACTTTGACTATGTCGAAACCCCCTCTGATGTGCAATTGGAGTTGATCGAGCTGCAGGCTTCGGACGTTCTCTTGTCCAAGTTTACTTCTTGCACTGCTCTCATTGACTTCTAACGTCAGCTGCCACATGCTCAGTTTCCAATGTTGTTAGCCCATGCCAAGCGTATGATCTCAATTTTTGGCAGCACTTATTCGTGCGAGCAGCTGTTCTCCAAAAGGAAGTTTTGTATGAAACAAGCTGCGCTCTAAGCTCATTGACAATCGCCTTAATGACATTTGTTGCTGAACTCCTCATCATTAGAACCTGATATTTTATCTGTCTCTAAAAGCATGCAACATCATGTTTCCCATGGATCATACTGTATTTTTGAATAATTAATAAAGGTTTCCTTGGACACCTTGTTTCTTCTGGCCTAGTGTGCCTTCTTGACCTCCTGAAATGGCCTAGTAGTAAGAAATGTTTGCCAACCCCTGGTCTATGTAGATAAAGGAACGATTACGGAACACCAGCAAACAGCAGGTTAAAATGTCGGCAGGGTTCTGATCTACCAACGGACTTGCTTAGAGGAGAGAATGTGGGTGTTCTGCTTCCTTACAAAGAAACTGGGCAGTGTGTTCTGGTAGGTGACCACATAACGACTAGCCCTAGACAGTGTGATGTTCACGGACAAACAAAAGAGAATGATTGAATGCACACTTCAGGACGGATTTTTAGCCGCTGATTGGAGCTCCTTATCTTTTCTGGGTAAACCGCACAAGTCAACAAATTCAAGTGTTCATAAGCAAGGCTAACTTTCTGGACCTGCATTAAAATTCTTCTTTTTCGGTCCACTGTTAGAAAAGAGAACGGCAAATTTCCTCATGTTTTTCCATGTTTACCCCTTATTTAGGTTTAAAATAAAACCTGACATGGCTCCTAGGCAAATGGTCCACCTACTAATTTTTTTTTGTGTTGGCTTAGCAAAATGTTTCCAATTTCAAAAAGCGTCAGCTGATTTCGCCTTAAATTGGTACCTACTGATTAATGACTTAGCATACTTTCGGAGGTTGGCGGTAAGTATAAAAAAAGGAAGTAAGCTCGATTGGATTTATTCACTGTCAGAACCATTTAAAGAATGATAGACTCGTGGTTCGAACTTCAAACAAACTATTCCTGGTTGAAATTGTTGGCATTCTTAGCCCAGCCGTTAGTCAATAATCTTTTCCATTACTTTCTACATATAGGACCTCATTATTCGACGTCACATATATGTCTGTGCACTTCTATATTAGTGCTTCTTGCTTCTTTCTCGACAGAATCAGGAGAGAAAGCCGATTAGTTTTCAAACTAGAACAGTGAAGCGGCAGTAAAGTTAATTTCTAATGCTGTTTCAAAAATGCAGCTCTTACGCACTGTAGGTCTGCAGTAATGGGCCTTGACAGAGTAGGACAATACATCAGGCACGTGGGGTAGTTAAAAGAAATAGGAGGCTGTCCTGTAAGGCAAAGTTTTATGGGAAACTACGAGAGATTAACAACGCCCCATCTTCAAAGGCCAGGAGTACGAAAAGCTCTTTAGCAAATCAAAAACATTTCCCCTACTGGCAGTGCAAGGGAGGATAATTATCATCGATATTCATTAGGATTTTCGAGTAGACAATGACTAATGAGAAGTGCCTGTAGGACATTTTATGGCAAGAAAGTACGATGTGAACCGACTTAGGGTAAAAAATACAGGTCAGCGTATAATACGTGACCGTACTACATGTCATCCTTACTCTAGCTCTACCCACTGTGCTCGTTAGCGTCATAATTAATTGTCGGGTTATTAGGGTCATGCAATATTTCGTTGGCAGTAGGAGGACCAATATATCAAATGGCAACTTTCCACGTAGTGACCACTAGGACGCCACGGTAGGTTCAAGACGCATCCATTTTACTTTGATAATCAAAGATCACGTGTAGACTGGGCCTCATTCTCATTCTTGTCAAGAGTCTGAATAAAAGTGTGTCAGGTCAGCTAGGAATGCTATCATGCATACTGGTCGGCGTGATGTAAAGCCACAGGATCTCGCAATCCACAGACTTATCGAGGCAAAAAATATTGTGCTACTGTACTTACCTGGAAACGCATGCTTAGCCTAATTAAAACAACGGATAGGGTAAGGATAAGCTAGACACTCTCCTTTTCTTCATTTAGTCCAATCCATATAAATCCTATGACCACAGATGCTGTAGTACACGTTGAACTATCCTTTGTTCCCTAACCGGGGACAGATATTACGTTCTTTAAGAATTTGCAACGCATAGCGGAGTCATCGGGTTGGTTAGCATTGTTCCCGCATCTAACCTAGACAACCACAGCAGGATTTATTTCGAACCAAAGCTTTCCTTTTATTAAGCTGCTATAACAACGTCTGTTTTACGCGCACACACAGTAGTCAAGATAGTCAGTAGTAAATTCATGGGGTATTATATTCTTACATGAAGTAACTGGAGGCATTCCGTGAGAGATGCTTCCTAAAATGAAACAAATGCAATAAGCGGGATTTCGCAAAATTTCATTCAGTGGTGTACGTAAATTAAAACTTTCTGTTGATCCCAAATGCATACAATGTCGGAACATTTTCTGATTTGCACCTGAGAGTGATAAGTATTGATGTATATTGAATGTAGGGTAGATAACAGGAAGTAATTGTTGCCGACAAAGACAATGGGAGAGTAATGCCCAGTTCTGTTCTGTGGTATCGTACGCTAGATTCTAAGTCACCATAGTTTTTACCAACTCCCTGTTGTTCAGTGGGTGCCAGTGTGCCAATTGAAGAGGTAGTCGGACCTGAGTGTTAAAAATGACTCAATGGAACGAATGAAAACCTCTATTGGCAATGGCAAATAACCTATGAACCGCCATTCCAAGGCATATATACTGTTTGATTATTTCCACTCCTTTGTGATATGATGTGCAAGGCTGTTACTACGATTGAGTTATGAAATTGTACGGGTTGCCGACATTGCAAATTGATTTATGGCTGTTCTCAACATGCGGTTCTCCGACATCTATCAAAATTATTTGCCTCCAGTGTTTTCTTTTTTCGACTAATGCACTCGTGAACTCGTTTCTCAGAGGCTTGGAAAATGAGGAACACTCACCTCTACGTCTGAGCTGATTACGTCCTTGTAATGCAGGCTCCTGAGTAGCCGTTCAGCCTTTCTTGTAATGTTTCGTAGTCCCCGTATGCACGTGAAAAATCGTTCCAACTTAAAATTGACAAAAAAATGTTTGATATGAAGGAAGTGGGCAAAGGTATGTGTTAGGTCAGAATGTTAAAGGCGAGTCCCATCTCTTTTTATGTGTCACTCACAGCTCAATTTGTGTGGAACCTAGAAGAGTTCGAGAAAATTAATTCTTTCCTTTTTTAAAACTGATACAAACTAATAATTCCCATTCTTCGGAAAATTTCCTTTTTTCAGTATTTTGTTGATCTGATCTTTTCTATGGTTGTATGAAGTAGTTTACGTTCGCTTTGATCTCCTGCAGTTTTCGTCCAAGGGAAGCCATTTTGTGTGCATATAAATTGGTGCAGATTTTTGGAACTTCTTACCCATTTTTTTAAACATCGTTCTTCTCACAAAAAGTCTAAACTTTTTAACGAATACATAGCAAATTTTTCTTCTTCACCGTTACTATGTTAACAAAATAAGTATCTACAGTTGACGAGACTATTTTGCATAGGAATTTCAAATTCTGGCGTTTGATGTTCGCTTAATATGCTGAAACAAGTCCATTGCTTTGCAATAATCATTATCTGTCGTGATGATAGCAGTTAATGATGGTGATAGCAACGGGTTTTTTTGAATTAGCGGCACAAATTCGGGTTTTATCATTAAAATTCGTTGTACTTTTTGTGATGCGATTTAGGAGGGGGCGATACCAAGCTCTCTGATTAAGTCCTGCAAAAACTCCTGATCCGAACAGAACTGGCTCTTTTATCCTAAATTGCGATGAACCAGATGGTCACAACGTTCGTACTGTCTACCATTTTTCCTCAGTACGTATTCACTGTCATCTCCTGTAAGCCAGGAGCTTTTTCAAAATGGTTTTTGGTCCTATTTTTGGGCAAAGAAAGTCAATTAGCTAGCAATTTGACAGATCCTACGGTGACAAGCCTAAGGAAATATGCATGTGCTAATGACCAAAGACAAGCAATGCTGTTTTCCTTCATCGACCCCAACCAACAAGCGTGCGTGCGTTAGGAGTGAGCGGGTTGCTGTGCCTCACTCGCGAACGGACAGAAAGACCCACCTCTCCGGAGATTTTGTCCTGTAGGCGTTCCTTGCTGTTAAGCTCCTCTTGGACTCTCTCTCTCCAGACCTCCAGTGTGGAGCTAAGTCGCTGAATCTCGCCCATCTTTTGCATAATTTCCCTTTGGTCGTGTTCACGTTTTTCTCTTGCTTCACGGATTTGACGTTCATTCTTGTTAATGCAAAATATGAGATAAAGTATAAAAAGCCTAGTGGTTCGACCCTGCTGGAGGTTTAAGCATAAGTTGTTTTTTTTCTGTGTTATCTGGAGGGATAGACAAAAGACCTTTTTCTGCCCTTTGATGTTAATCGGTGAGTCTACAAATATGACCCAAACGGTCTTAGAACTCACTATTTCGGTATATGCCTTTTGGAAATATCTTTAATTTTGAAGGTTTTGGTAATCATATTCAATAGAAGCTACATTTAGAAGCAATAGACACAAAGCACAGGAAAAAGTAAAACATTTAACACAAATTCAAGGACGATCTGAGACTTATCGTAATCGAACACTCGAACTACTTATGAAGAAATTTAACGAAAGAAAGGTACTCTTAATAGGCATAAAATTGTACGTTTATGATTCAATATAACGATTCTTTTTAAATTTATTAGTCAACGACTGGCATATCAGCATGTCTGCTTGTAAAATATTTTATTTCTGTGACGTCTTGGCCAGCGCAAACAAGCAAAAATATGTTTCCTTTAGTCAAACGCATCTTAAATAAGGTATAAACGGAAGAAGAAACCGCCAATTCTCGTGAAGCCATGTTGGAATATATACTCGAAATTTAGGCTGTTTGGTAATGACCATACTTTGCATTATCCTTTATCTGGAAGACAAATTCCGCGGAATATACCTTAACTGACTATTTTCAAAAGTAATTCTTTTTGTGGCGTTTTATTTACTCGTTTATTTACATGGGCAAGCATTCTATAAATTTAAAACTTCAGGTTACCTAGCTTACCTGATTTTTACGTTTTCGGAATTTGCCACTTTTCTAAAAAATTTATTTCTAAGCAACGTAATGTTAATTTTGAAACCAAAATATGCCTTCGTTATAAAAATGGTCGATTATTTGCTCCTGTAACACCTTGGGGCACGCAGGGCGGCTGATTTCGCATAACCGTCCCTATCTCGTAAAATCTCATGGATTTCATGAGATAAGGCAGTTACTGTATGTTAAACTTGATGTATATGGTAGGATACGTTTGTGTGCACTGGTTTCCGCTTATGTGTAATTTGAAAATGGAATGGGCAGGAGATTAACAGTTATCCTTATATCTTCATAGGTGCGCGGCTAATTTTTTGTGCACCTATGGCATTCGATTGAAAACACTGAAAATCATAACGTATTTGCCGCTGTTTTAAACACGGTCTGAAATTCAGCATAGTAAGAAAGTAAAAATACCTTTGCGGGAAGGCAAGTGCTCCTAAAGTTCATAAAAACTATTTTTCCGATCGCACTGGATAATTCTGTTTCGATTTTCTAGTCGCTAACCGGCCTATCAACGTGTGACCTTACGAAGCATTTTATTACTGTGACGTCCCTATCGGTGCACCGAAGCCGCATGGAAAACGGAAGCAATGCAGGTACTTCTCGTGAAACCTGTTGGAATTCATACTTAACCTTCTGGCTGGTTGCTAACAGCCACCATTTAAATAACACTTATTCTTGAATGATAACTAAGTGCATCTTTCAGAAAAGGATTGTTTTCAAACTTGATTCTACTTTTGTTGACATATTTGCTTGTTTTGTTTGTGTAGGCAGGCTTTCTGTTCATTTGAAACTTACAGTAATTGTTTGAAATTTTCCGTACTTTTAAAAATATTGGAACACATTAGCATAATAATATTACTTTTAATATTTCTTTTATGTTTCAATTCCTTTAAAGTCCATCAATATTATTTCAAAGGTTTAGTTTATTTGTTGGAACTGGTTTGTGAGTGATAAGCAGTCTTTCGTAAATTGCAACCCAAGGTCACCTGTTGTAGGAGACCATGGTTTACAGACATTTTTAATGAGTGCACTTTGTTTAATTATAGAATATTACTACTTGCATGAACATATTATCATGTGGATGTTTTTTAAACGCAGCCTCTTATTTTGTTTTTTTGTTCGGACGGGCGTATACGTCAAGATCCTTTGAAGCCTTATATATGCTCTTTGAGACTGCTAATGTATCCGTAACTTAATTATAACATTTATGTATTGTTAGTAAAGCAGGTAGGAGGACTTGCTCTTTGTCTTTAGACAATTACTTTGTCAGTTACTAGGATTCAAATGAAAAAACACTACTAAACTTGCAATGAAGGTTAATTGTATACAATTTCAGTTTAGTTCCCATGAGTATTTATTTACAGCGCTTCACTCGTTTTAATTGGGAAGTCTTCCTGCAGCCCACAAATCTGAGTAAGTGAGACATTTTCATGGCGACAGTTTTTACTTATGAAACATTAACACACAAAAGAGAGAATAAGAGCCCTACGAAAGTTCGTCTCTTCTAGCTAAAATATTTGACTCTAGTTTTCTAAAGCTAGGCAGTATAATATAAGTATTTTTACTTAGATTTTATTCTGGTAGATTGTGAAGACTTTGGTATAGTCACAGGCCAAAAGGGTATAAAAAATTCAGTTTAGGCACAAAATGAATATACGACGGATCATTTTGAAATAATTGTGAACTTTATGTCCAAAAAATTCTTTGAAGCTTAATTATTAGACAACAGTTTGAGGGAGGGTAAAAGAATTCTGATCACACGCACAAAGTTCTAATTTACCTCTATTTCTTTGTCGTGAAATTGATGAGTCAGGCTACTTTGCGCCGATGACAGCGTTTCGAACCGCATCATTAATGAAGTAATAGGATCTCTGCTGCGCTTCAGAACATCTAAAAGTTAAAGTTACAGCAAGAGTTTCAAGCAGTTGATGAAGTAACCAGTATACCAATTGTTTACTGGGACATTGGGAGGATTTGCGGCCAAAAAATGATTTTTTTACGCCAAAGCCATAAATGTGTTGCCCGCTATAACCTTGAGTTTGCCCAAGCACACGCCAGGGTGGCTGATAGCGAGTGCTGGCTCGAGTGCTTGATGCAATTTTGACTATTCCTCTCTGTTATTTGTCTTCCAAATTTTGCAGAAAGCTAGCATAGTTGGCAATGAGCTCGCTTTGAAAAACAGAAATAACAAACCCAGAAATAACTGTTCAGGCAACGGGAAATCTGTGGCAACTCAGGTGGTTAGACCACTCGGCGACATGAGTCTGTATTGGTACTACTCCCCGTGCCCATCGCAATGCCGTACCTCTCGCGAATACTTGCACGTACGCAACAGTGACAGTCTTGTCCTTGGCCATTCACAACTTTCCAAACTGGCGTGGTCTTGTTCAGGACGCCTGTACGTATTCCCCGCTGTCCCTCGGGGTGCCGCCATCGCAACCTCCAAACTGAAGCACCGTCGCTTCTGCTCCTATTCGGCACAGTGCCTGTAGGTCGTAGCGGCTGGGTTCTCTATATAGCTGAGGCTGCCAGGACGAGTCTTATTCGGTACGCACGTTGCCTGACCGTGTGGTATTCGCTTGCCTGATCTGCTTCGAAAGTAATCGCTAGTTCTCTACTACCATGAGTACAAGTCACTGGGGCGTGGGCTGGGACGCCCATGGCCGAACATAAATAATACCCATTATGACTGAAAGATAAGACAAAACATGTTCGAAGGTACGCGTCTAACCTAGGTCATGTACCCTGCTGGAGGACCTGGGAGGTTGCGTCCTGAAATGGAGATTTTAGCCACCCCTCTCCTTGTTTCTCCAACTGGATTCAACGGGAGTGGGTGGACACAGTACGAATTGGAATCAAAAATGTCAAAAGACTTTCTGTGCAGTAAATGCTGTTTTCACTTTAATGCCCACGGAAAAAGCTAGAGAAGCAGCGGATTACCGTTTTTATTATGGTCGTCAAATCTGACGGCAGGATTTCTGTATTTCAATGCAAACTGATACGAAAAGATCCCTGATGGTACTTTATAGTGCACACTTGATGGTTTATGGGGATTTCAGTTTTGACCTCTTTCTAAATATATTGGCTACGCAATTACTCGGTTAAACGCGCATAAGAACTGGGATCTCTCCTTTATTTATGCTTGCCACTGTCTTCTGCAGAACCACAGGTCCCTTTTGTTTCCTCTCCTTCAAGCCTGCTTTGTCGGTTTTGACTTCCATAAACTTAGAATCAAGGAAGATGTAGATGCTTGTTATCGTGTAACGAAGAAAATGCCACATCTGCAGACACCAGAACCAATTTTTCTGCTAAGCCTTTCTCCAAAAAAACTGATCATGCAGTCAGTAATCGGAGGACTTTTGCCCTTTAACCCTCACAAATTCTGTCCCGAAAATAGTGGAAAGGACCCTCCCTAGGCGTGAAAAGCTAAGCTAAAGGAAGCTTCATTTGCTGACTCAAGTGACACGCGTTATGAACCAGATGCCACATGTGTCCACCTTCATGCAGGCAAGGGTCTCACATGAAGTATTCTTCTCACGTTTTGCTATCTTCTCTACACACATCAACCCTACACGACGCGTCACTAGATCTCATTCACCTAGAGGTCCAGTCAGTCATCTAATCGATTTGACGAAGTTTCATTCATTTGGATTTTGAACTTCAAATTATAATACACACAAGCAACTCTGAAATGTTTAACAGACATTGAAAGTGTGTTTTCCATTATAAAAGATTACATCGTAATCCTAAGATCTTTCACTAACTTCGGGATACCGCGTTCTAAATAAGCTTTGTTTCAGCCACCTGCATAAAACAAACTTTGGTAAATAAATGACTACATAAGGAGTATGAAAGGCGTTCCTTGCTTTTCGAAGCCTTTTTAAACTTAAATATAGTTTTAAAACATGCAAAAAATATTTTTCTTGTATTTATGTGGTAAAAACTGCTTCTTTTAAATATATACTTGAATAGAAGGAAGCTTTGTTTTTAAAAAAAAATTTATAATTATGTTTATTAGTAAGACCGTGAAATATCTATTCATACATCATCACATCATTCAGTACATTAATACTACTTTTTAAGTATACGACATAGTCCCCATCCATACCAAAACTTCATGTGCCATCTCATATTAGCTTACTGAATTATAAAATTTAATCTATGCTTACCTTATACAGCAGAGAATTTCGAGGCCACAAACGTAAGCATAGTCTTAGATTGGCTTAAACAAGCTGCGTGTATTGAAAACCTTTTTATGATCGAAATATATCTTTCTTTGAGTTACAAATATGAAAGACGCTTCAGTTGCTTCAGGAGGAGTGAAAAAAAACTATTTTTCCCATTTATCCATAAAATTTATGAACATTTATAAGGGTATCGAAAATCAATATGAAAATTTCACACCAAGTAAATGGTCTTTTTACGGGGTGGTTATGTGGGGGATGGAAAGAAATTAGTTAAAAGCCGGCGTCCAGGAGGCAAGCAAGTACTTCAGGATTATGTTCCGCGAACGTAAGGAAACTTTCTAATTAAAAGCTCAGCTTAGATCTCGGTTAACAGTTCATGATAAAGCCCACCTACTGTTTGTTCACACTGTCTTCTGACTTCAGGGTACCCAACTTATACTTAACTAAATTATCAGTTTTGTTCATCTGAATTCCTGTTATAAGGGACGCAGTTGGGTACCTCATTTATCCTGTTCTTCACAGTTTGTCGAATCACTACATTGGTAGTGACTATAGCCACGATCGACTAGATGATCGCTGCTTTTCAGGTCGTTATAAACCTAAGAAACATGGGGTGCATAAACTGTTTAAAAATACACCATTTTACCATAGGCAGCACTTTTCACGCAAAATGGCTGATTCTCGAGTACCATTCTCCCGATGTGAACTCGACCACCCAACTCTTTGGTATCCCGTTTCCTAGCCCATTGCCTCACCATACAACTGAACAGTAGGTTGGAGTCTGCGAATGGGCAGAGAGAATGCGGTTGATGTCTCGGCGCAGTTTCTCACTATAAACAATCAGACAGACTAAAAGCTGTCACCGTGCGCTAAAACCCACGGCTTATAAGGGTGTAATCTGACAGGATGGCTCGGACCTTGCAGGCAGCCTGGTCTGTTTTGTATGTGAATGTGTTTGTGTGTGTGTGTGTGTGTGTTTGTTTGTGTCCCCTTTACGGTCCACGTGGTAGATGCGTTCGACCAACACGGGGGCCACAGCAGGGCACGGCAAGCGTTTTTCGGGTTGCGCCTCCATAACAAATGCCAAAAATGGGGGGTGTGATGGCACGCCTAGGGGCCCCAGCCGCGCCAGCCACCTGCGCCCTCTCCCACCTCCGGTCTTCTTGACTTTGTCATAACATCAGGCCCCGGTGAAAGAGAGTGCCGTAGATGTATCTGAAGTCTTTTATCAGTATCATCTAATTTTACGCGCAAGTCTGCACCACCACGCCGTGGGGCACACTGTGGACCTCGTCGGATGTACTTTCTCGAACTCTCAAGACTTTGGTCCATGCCTAGACCAGACAGATCGGTTTCAACTCTGTCCGACCGATGGAGTCATCAAGACGACCTTGGATAGACTACTAAGGAAAATGTGGTGGACAGTTAGCCATTGCACAAACTCCTTTATTACAGGCGAGGCAACATCTACAATACGCACTTGAGACTACTTAAATGACTGCATCAGGCACTCAGCCTAGCAGCCGGTATTTTTGTATGCGAAAATCAAAAACGATAAATACTACAATGGTCTATCCCGGCTGCCCAATAAGCATCCAAAAAATGTTCTCAGCGGGATTAATTGCCGGACAGAAAATGTTGTCTTCATTTATCTCCCCCGGCATCTGTGAAACTGATTGTGGGCCCGCTGGCACTAATGCTGTACTCCACTTTTGAAAAATTCAGGATAATGGCGTGACTTGCCTGCGGGAAGTAAGGCGATGGCCTCCATGATAAATTCTTCTGATTTTTTCAGAGCAAGAATTTGTGATTGTAGATCCAGGCACCTGAAAATTTTAAAATTACCTGTTCATTTTTGTAACGATTCGGTCAAGAGTGGTGTTACGTGGATCTCGTTAGGTGACAAAATAACTGTCAGCCTCACTGTTATGTAAGACGAAATTAATAGGGGCATTCGAATAGTTTGGGCTTTCCGAAACCTAAAGACTGCGAGATGTACTGGTGGGCATCTGACTAAGTCACTAGTTTCCGGACCGCAAACCTATCACTGCTCGGTCAAAAACCGAGGGACACAGCCAGCAGCTGTCATAGAACGCTTCACGGACCCTTCAGCCAGTCGCAGACAAGAATTATCACTGCTACTGAAACCATATAAGTTAGTTCTCACACCGGGCAAACAATGCATTAACAGCGAAATCAAATGGAATCATCAGCAGTGCATCCCAAAACGTCCGTTTGCGTCGGTGATTGTTTGACGTGCAACCTCGGGAGTATCAATAAACAATTTCCTTTGTCGATCGTCTTGCTCAAACCACCCTATGGCTGAAAAGGACATGGATTAATCTGTGTTGGCTGCTAACTCGGTCTTCGCTGATGATATACAAAATGAAAAATTGGCACCAAAGTATTTTGATTAAGAGCAGAGCGTACGATTAGTACCTTGGTGGACGTGCGGGAATAAAATTGTTAAGCAGAACAAGATGTGGAGGTTGGACAGGACCTGAGTGAATCGCTTCGAAAGGGTTATGCATTAATACTTCAGGGTTACGTTTATACCTATACCGGAAACAGTTTCCAACCTAAACTGATATAAATCACAACTGGTGCAACCTAGCCCATTTTCATCCTAACGCTCAATATGAACTTTGTAATTATTCCGAATTTACTGTAGAGTTGCCCGCTCTCACAGTTGGCATCGCTACTAATGCTGTTGCCTATTCCTGTCGTCCTCGACCCACGTAGCACGCGTGACAAGACTACGTACGTGTGTACCTGAACCTCCGGCTCTCGAAGTCAGGAAACCGATCGATTGATCTCAGACGACCGAATTTCGGGCCTATGCATTTCAGCTGGTGAGAACGCTTGATCCGACTGCTTGTGTTACCACCTGTAAACTCTCTGTCGATTCTTCATGTTTTCATTATCCATATAATTTTACCGGCACGAGGCCGAGTTACTGAAGTACGTGTTCATTGACCTGACTTTTAAAGTTAAACGTGGGAAGCTTTGCGGAACTTTACCAATCACGTTATCGTCCATCTTGCAAAACAGCAATTCAGCATATGTTGGATATTCAACATAAGTACTAGTTGAAAGTCGAAGAGCATGTTGCGTGGATGTTTCTGTTAACGCTGGACACTTGCTGGAGGATTTCAACCCCTCAGTGGCCACCACTGTTTTCCCAAATGCATCTGGTACGTACTCTTATCTAAGCTATCAAACTAATGCATTCATCTGAAAGTAAGGTCAGAACTCAAAACGAAGTCTCTATTGCACTGAATCGTTTTGTTTGGATCAGAAAGATATGCGAATGTTTGCACTGGATGTTACCGAATCCAGCATGTAAAGCATGCGGTGTAAGACCTGCGATGGAATTGTTTACAACATATACTAGATGACTCAACTCGTGTCATTTGTGATCGAAATATACGTGGGTAGTTTTGCTAACATTTAGTCTTGTTATTGAATTGAGGCTGAGGCTGAGGCTGCATTGAGCTGAGGTTCAGGAAGATATTCATTACAGAAAACTGCATTTTCAATCCGGTATATTGAAGGTAATCAGATAGGATTTGGGTGAAATCAGAATTTGCTGAATATCCAAGACATTTCCTGTGCTTTTTAATATCACAGAATAAAACCTGTAGTTTTCGTGCGTTTTCCTATAAACGAATGTTAACATTGGCATAAATAGTTTCGAAGCTCTCCCTTTGGAACCGGAAAATCTGGGCTTCCGTTAATGAAAATTAGGGGAAGGCAAGTATGGAGAATCCCATAGTTCTTCGGAAAGAGGAATTAAACTCGGCTTTAAAAGTTACTTTCCAAATTCCTTACGTTTTTCTTCATTACACGTAGAAACTTGTTCAAATGTATTTTATTTTACCACACCCAGAATTGGGATAGGTAACAAAAGGAGTATATGCTAATGTGAAGATGAAGGCTTTGAAAAGCTGTTAAATTTGCAGCACGTGGCAAGGTACTTTTTTCAATAATATAGGTTCCACAGATGCGTACTTTAGAAACGTAATGGACAAAAGAATAACCATTTTCACAAAAGTTTAGTATTTAGTCAGCCAACCTGCTGGGCATTTGCAATCTTATAAGAGGACTTAAAAGTAAATGACTGTAGCAAAAAGCACTCCCATACGAAGAAATAAATGGGTTTTTTTATTTACAGCAGAAAAAGTACCCCTTGGTTTCAGGGAAATCAGAAGCCCGGTCAAACTTTTCCACTTAAACATTTACTTAACGTTGGAAAAAAAGTAAAATTCGTACAGAAATCTAATAAGAGGGCGTTTTAGGGTTGACTCATTAAACTATTCTTTATTGATTTTACGCAAAGGAAATACCATCGTTTGTTGTGAACGATCATTTTTCTCGGAAACGAGCTCTTTTGATTCGTTCAACCTATAAATGTGACCCATATGGTCTCTTGTATTAGAAAGAATATCCAAAAACTCACTACTTCAGCAAATGTTTTTAAGAAATATCTCATGTTTAAGGTTTTGATAACCACATAGAATGGAAACTAAATTCATGGCAAATCGATTGAAAACAGGGAAAATCATGAAGTACGCCCTATTATCTGAAGAATAATCTAAAACTTATTGTAATCTAATACCGAAACTATATATAAAGAGACTTAGCAAAAGGAAAGTTTTCTTGATATACACATAAGGGTAGGCCTAAGCTTTCGTCTGACATTTATATTCCCATTCAATAAACACAGTCACAGCGATCTTTCACGTTTTCGGAATTCGCCGCTTTTTTAAAGAATATTGGTATTTCTACACAAATTGTTATTGATTTTCATATTTTCTTTAAGTTTTAAATTTGCCTACGTTTGTTCATTCTTATCTCAAAGCTTTGCTATATGCGTTGTTACCCTTTTGCGGGTGTGTGAATTTAGCATAAATTTCGGCACTTTGCATGAGGTGGGTCACGCACTATACGTACGAAATGAACCCAATCCAGTGAAGTATAGACCGACCACTCAAAATATGGTTTCATGCAGATAAGGCTGCTCAGCCGAGATCATGTTTAATAACATTTAAACCTGCTTTTCTAGTGTGAGGTGTGCATATTTTTGGCTTACCTCTAGATCAAATATTTTTATATGTGAATCTCGAACCGCGTGGTCAGCCCATTGTGTGTTATGCGTGGAGTGGCTGACTGGCGGACTGAGATTCGGCTGCAATGGCTCCTTCTTAATGTGGCCTTTATGGCACTCTCACTCCGTGGGATCTGAGCCAGGTGTGTTGGTTCGCCCAGGGGCGGCTCCGGCCGCGCTAGCCACCTGCGTCTTCTCCCGCCTCCCGTCTTCTTGACTCTGTTATGACACCGGGCTCAGGTGGGGGAGGAAGAGAGAGTGCAGTTGCTGCAACGCAAGGCTTCAATCGCTTAAAACTAATCCATGCGCAAGTCACCGTCCCTGCACCACCTGGTGTGGAGCATACGGTGGACATAGTCAAACTACGACGGTCGAACTGTCGTCGTGGATGCCTTATAAAGTTTGGGTGGCACCTTTTGATTGATACTCATACAAAATTGCTTGTTTGGCAGATGTGGTCATTCGATGGTTGTTTTGTCCATTAGCAACTCAACTAGCAAGTTCTTTTTTGACAATTTAACCTCCGGTTTATTCTTAAAAGTCAATAAAATTCAGCAATCGGTGTTTTTTATGCGCAGACATGTGCTCAAGCTGAGATACAAAGTTCGGTACTCAGATCTTTTGTGCACTAAGTCGCTTTCTAAGTCTCATAAACTTTCTTCCATTTGCCCTTGGGCAGCATCCAGTTTTCCATGGACGGCCCTTGAGATAATAGAGTGGGTTATCATGGAAATTGTAGACAGTGACATTACTGACTAACGTGGTTCTAGTCAATTTTTGCAATGGCCCTGCAATCACCATTTCCAGCGACCTTATTGGTTAGTATTGTTCTTGATAATTTTTGAATTGTGTTCATTACATTCCGTTATTACGATAAAGTGCTCTTAAATCAAATCTTTGGGAAAATTTCCATACAAATGATGTCTTGGCTTCATTTTTACTCACGCATTCTTTGTGTAAATGTAATTGACGTGACAGGAGGCAGAAATCTAGAAATTGAGTCAATTTCCTTTATATATCTCCTCTTGTTTGAACTGATTAACTTCAGTTACCTTTTGGCCGGCGCATTTTAATTATTCTTATGAAACAAGTCCCACAGTTTTCCTCGGAATCAACCTTTCAATCGTCCTTTCTGGTGATTTTCACCTTGTTCCCCACACAGAAAGGGGTGCAGGTGTTGTGATTTGTGTGTGGATTAGTTTGGTAGACTTGGGTCATATCTACCACGCCGTCTCTTCCTTCACCCTGCTGAGCCCATTGCAAGACTAAGTCAAGATAACGGAGCTAAGATCGGACACAGGCAACTGACGTGGCGTCCCACGACATTCCCCACATGTGATGTTTGTTGTGGGAATGCATTACCAGTACCGTCTGCCGTGCCCTGAGCTGACTCCAGTGTTGGTCTATCACGTGGCCCTTTTATGGGACCCTTGATGAAACAGGAAATTAAACCCTAATTGTGAGCGGAGTATGAAAAAAACATGCAAGTATGATTCAGTGGTCAAGTTTCTGATTGACCAGCCATAAATATTATAATCCGGTTTTGGCTCCTCGAAGTTGTATCCTCTTCAGCGAACACATGGTAAGAGCTTCAATCTGTGGGATAAACCAAATGATAAAATTCCATCCCGCAATCTTCTCTTTCATCTCTCATCTCCCTGAACTAATCCTCCTTCCCCACCTCAACCACAAGTTATCACAGAGAGCGCGATATACTAACCTGTAGGAGACACAGGCTCCTTTGGTTAGTCTTACCAAGAAAAAATTCGAAAACTTGGCACCCTCTGAAACACTGGAAGAACTGCCTGAATGTGTTTAGTAATTATGAAAATCCAACAATTCTCATGTAGTAAGCGGAATGCCAAAGCAGAATTTCCTAAGCTAATTCCGGCTCATTTTTAAAAAAGGCCTTTTATGGGTGCTACTTTCCACTTTCGCTGACTGCGAAACAAGCATCCAGCGCTGAATGAGGGACTTTGTTTTCAATAGTTTCTCGTGCTGCTGGTAACTCACCTGGTTCTCATAGCTTTGGTGTGCTTCAGGATTTCGGCCATGGTGTTTCGTGCCACAATCTGAGCGTACCGGCTCTCCGTAAAGTGTTTATGTTGTCTTTTGATCTTTTGTAAGTTGTCCACGATAAACTGCTGAAAATTTCTTTTGCGTTCTTCAAACTCCTCGATCCGAGCCTGAAGTTCAGCTCGTCGCTTCTTTGAATTTTGCATGTTGACCTGCAATTAATGAAGCTAAAAGATGACAGGAGGAGGAGGGAGGAGGAGGGAGGAGAGGAGGAGGAGAGAGGAGGGAGGAGGAGGAGGAGGAGGAGGAGGAGGAGGAGGAGGAGGAGGAGGAGGAGGAGGAGGGAGGAGGAGGAGGGAGGAGGAGGAGGAGGAGGAGGAGGAGGAGGAGAAAAGGAATATTCGACTGCGGCGAAGCATATCGTTGCTTGTTGTGCATCCAGCGCCCCAAGCTACAGTGCTGGATTATACACAGTTCTGGTTGACCAGAAAAATGATTATCCTGGGTCTGCTTATCGTTTCCTCAAAATAAAATCTGGATTAGAAGAATATGCCTCGTAGGTTCTGAACATTATACTGAATATATAGATTGCTAGATATGCCGAAGGTCATTTTGTTGCCAAATCGAGGGTTATTAGTTGTATGCCATGTCCTCGCCAGCAGGTGGTGGCCGGTGCCAGAAAATTTCCTAAGCAAATGCAGGTGTTTGGATGCCCGCAGAGGCAATTAAAGGTCAGAGACCTTAGCATAAGGGCAGCATGCCATGGTGCATCCCTTCTGTTTACACGCTGATAAGAATTCCTTTGTTCAAGTTTGGTTATTTTTCTGATATGGCTGTTTGCTACGCGACATTCATCAAAGTGCATGTTTTAACTCACCACTTTCAATATATCATTGTAAAATGTCACTGCTCCTCACTGCTGCTGCATGTTCGGTGATTCGCGTTCGGATTAATCTCCCGGGTTTTGTGGCATAGT
Source organism: Schistocephalus solidus (assembly GCA_017591395.1). Lineage (NCBI taxonomy): Eukaryota > Metazoa > Platyhelminthes > Cestoda > Diphyllobothriidea > Diphyllobothriidae > Schistocephalus > Schistocephalus solidus. The sequence goes on from WEDG01002947.1 coordinate 119,701, forward strand.
TACCTTGCTCGCAAATGCACCGGATCCGGTAAACAACTCCAGGCATTTTCTGCCGTGGCAGTGGGTCTTCTTGGCCCAAATTTTAGCGTGAAAAACGTCTGGCAACCCGTCAGCCGTCTTTGCACACAACTCGGAGTTAGAACGTAATCAAAAAATATGTCCCAGGCTGTGAGGCCTAAATCCCTGGAATGGTTTACCGGATCTGGTGCATTTGGGGACAAAGCAATAACGTCCGAAAAACTGAAAGAGTATTCCAAATGCGAGTGGCAGAACATGCAGCAGGAATGAGAGGGAATGACGCAAGCTCCCAGATCGTGGCTCATGCGATAGGACCCGACCCCACCTTCAAGTTTGACTAAATTAAATTTCTCACAGGAAATAACAACCTCATGAGCCGCGAGCTGTTTGACTCATGGTTTTCAGGCCCATGTTCAATTAACAAGTGCAATGGCCTTCCGTCTACCTATTCTGTGCTGCGATTTTGTCCGCACAAAATTATAAGGTACGTGGGGAGAGTGCGGGTAACCAACGGTCACGGTGACAGAGAGCCAAGCTGCCGAGTACTCGTCACGCCAGAAATTAACAAGGCTGCTGAAATCACGGCAAATAACGACGTTGGTACGGACTGGCAAGTAATCGTCGGATCAAAACTGGCTCGCAGTGATGAACGCGAAGCTGCTCATTATTATGACCACGTGGATGTCTGGAAACTGTGTTTTATAAATACTGCACTTCTCTGAATGTCACTGATGATGGGTTCGAGTGAGAATCCGAAACGTTCGGCTAATAAATTTCTTGTTCCAACCATCTTATTTTCCTCTGAACATGCAGGCATTACTTGTTATAATACTTCGGTCTCCATCTGCGCTCTTACTAAGACAAATAAAATATCTTAGTCGAACCAGGAACCCAAAACTATTTTTTTCCAAGATCATGGAATCTATTTGAAATGATCGGTCCCTGTTATGCAGTGAAGTTGACAATAGTTCACCTGGTGAAAGCCGATTCAGTTTTCCTGACTATGATTATATATTTAAGTATTTGTGAGTTACAAAAAGTGTTTCGGTTATTAGAGTTGCATCATGTCTAGTAAGTCATTGCACCAAAATTCTCGAAATCTCTTCATCTCCTTGATCAAGCAAGAAAATAAAGAATCAAATCGTTTGACTGAATCACTTTGGTTAGAAGAAGAAGAGGCGTCTACCGGGAGAGATTAATTGTTTGTTTGACGTTTAAGTTAGTTGTTTTGTCTAGCCATCTTCAGAGACTGGAGAGTCATGTTCACAGCTCTCAGTATATGTCACTCTGCATTGTTTCAAGCTGGTCAATAATGACTGTGCGCTGCCGCGTTGGCATTTACCCGGCCCCTAAAGCGTTCGCTTGATGCAGTAATATACGTTTTTAACCTTTTTAACTCGTGCGTGGCCCATCAGGACCCTCCGGAAACCTACCGCATAGGTCAGAGGAGCAGTAGATCCCCATTTGTGTTTGTTTCTTTTTTCATTAGACATAAAAGTCAAAAGATCCTATGCTATACGGCCCCCTGTGGTTTTGGGGGTGGGGCTTTTATGAAATGATCAATTAGGGGGGGTGCGCAGAAGAATTGTGGAAGGCGAAGGCGACGCCATTCGTGCGTAGCCAGACATTTTCACCGCTGCCAATTTATAGCGCCCTATCGCAACTTTTCGCCACCTGTAGTACTACCTGTAGTACCTCATTGGCTGGCGTCTCACTTTGGCACGTTTCATCCCCATCCTCTTCAGCCGTACAGATAGTTGGCGACCCCCGTTATTTCATGCCGTGACTTTCTCCTAAAAGCAGATAGGGGGGAGACAAACTAATCTGGCGATTGACTGAGCAGTCATTAGATGTCCCGGCCTCTCTTATATGTGTTGAGGTGCAACCGTCGCCTCGGCCCACAATTTCAGCGGCGTCAAAGTTGAAGACTTGCGGTGGGGTGAAACAAGCCATATTGAGACCCCAACCGACGCGGCACCACAGGTTTTCGGCGAGGGTGGCGTAAAAGGGTGGCACAAGGGGGACGCAGCGCACAGTCAGGATTGGCAGGCTTGACACAATGCAAAGAGTGGCATATAATGAGAGCTGTGAGCATGATTCTCCAGTCTCAGAATATGGGTAGATGCAGCAACTACCCGAAATGTCAGACAAACAATAAACGTTTCCCGGTGAATGTCCTTTCTTCTTCTTCTGACTTACCACCTGGGAATCACATTTTCTCAACTACTATTCTAGTTGATCACTGTAGTTTTTACTCTAATTTTGTAGATAGTACGGTGTCTCTCTATTACTCTGTTGAGATTGATTAAAATATGCTTCCAAACCTTTAGCCCTCTTCCCTTCCAAATGGTCCATTTGTGATTATTCGCTAATTTTATACCTTCTGCATTATTGTTAAAATGTGTAGGTTCATTAAAATCACTTCAGCCTCACCTCAAATGCTGCTAGAGCCTGAACATGAAGCTTCTTCAGGTCCTTGTAGTCGGCTTCGGCTCTTGCTGTACTATCGATTTCCGTTGCACTTTTGGGTCTAAAATCAAAGAGACACGAGACGAGCTTACTTGTTTATAACCTAATTTATAATAATAAGAAGTAACAAAGAGAACGAAAGGAAAGGGGGTAAAACTATAAGAAGAGATCCGAGGAGACGAATATGAAAAAAGGATCATGATGTGGAAAAAAAAGTGAGGCAAAGACCGAGACGTGAGCAGCATTTAAAGAACCGCTCAATGGTGCGGGTAATACTGCGATTATTCAAAAGAAGGAGGTGGTGGTGTTGGTGGTGGAGGTGGTGGTGGTGGTGGTGATAACAAAAACTTCTATAATTTTCTTAAGTTGCAAAAATGCCCACTGCAAGTTCATTTTATGAATACATTAGGAAAAACATCTATTTAAAATACCCTCTTTACTTCATCGATTTTCACACCTTATTTTTAAATTACTATCTTGTAATCTCCATCTCTTCTGAGTTCTAGACAAGAGTATAAATGTTTTTTTTTCAGTCGCTTTTGCAAAAAAGTGAAGTATCAACCAAGAAGTGAATTATGTACCCGGCTAAGACAACGATAGTCTGTTTCAAGTGCACGTTGCACCCTGGTGCAGTCCAAACACGGATACTATTCCTATCGTGCTGCATCCATGATTATTAGGAAAGTTCCGATTTACCACAGCAAACTTGGGTATCCTCTTTCTTATCGGAACCTCAATCACGTTACTAGAGACGCGTTCTGGCTATATTTTTTTACGGAGGACCAAGTAGGGAAATGATTATGCGAGGGTAGCGAAAATTTTGCATTAAAAAATATTGGGAACTTACAGGGAATCATCCCGTTCACTCTCTCTTTGCATTAATATCTTAGTCAGTTGGTATTTCCTTTGAAGCTGGGCCTGGGAAAAACGGACCGTTCCAGTTTCACTTGTGTTCTCATTTCCGTCAGAGGGCTGAGCGAAATAAAACTTCTCTTCGTCTTTTGGTATCGCGTCGCGCATCGCCTGGAGATGCCTTCGAGCATTGCTTACATATTCGAACCGTTTTTTTAGCACTTTATTCACCTTATAAGGAAGTGGAATTTTTTGTGTGTTCAGATTGGACATTTTACCGCCTTCCTTCTCTCAGCTGCTAGACTGTTTTTGACAGACGCAGGAAGAATCAATAATTCGCCCGCGTCCAGCTGCCCACCGGATATTTCATTGGTTCCCGCGTTCGGTTGGCCCAAAAAGTCGATAAATTAAGGCGATAAGAGTTGACCGTTTATAATCTGAAAACGACCCTGTTATTTGCTCCAGATATTTAAGCTTCTTGCTCAGTTTGCAAACTCTGTTGACGTTGACCAAAACAGATTCGATTACGTCAACTTTTGACAGTTTATCTTCACTGGCCCTTGACGACAGCAGTGCCTCCCTCAAAGCAAGTGTTTGGACATTTGGAGGATAGGTTGCAGCTGTGGTTCAGTGTTTTTTCTTTGCGCAAAAGATTAGTCGTCTCATTTGTCATAACTATCTGTAATTTATCATGTTAAGATATAATTAAAAACCACTGTTTTAGAATTAGTTAGCCAATCTGGTTACGAGGCCTGCTCGTCCCGACGTGCCTTGAGTCTCAATCTAGAACACACAAAGGAAGTCGCATAACCAAAGAAGGTCCCCAGTTCGAATCTTAGGCAAAATAACCACGAGAGTTGGTATGGCTAACTGATGACAGCAAATAAACCAGGTATGGTCATTCCAGGCTCGCTTGTCTTAGAAGGTTCTCTTACCAGCATACAATTCAAGAGACCTTTTATTCCTGTTACTCTCTAAAGGGCCGAGGTTCATTGGTCCTTAAAGTAAGGTATGGTGTTTGACAGGCTTCATAGCCTTTCGATTATGTTCGGAAACTGGCCGATTTTGACGAAAGACGATTCAGTCGATTGAACCAACATGTTAATCGTCTGGTTTTTCTGAAACACCTTCCAAATAATCACCAGAAACAGTACAAGATAACGCTAGTGGATATAAAGGGAATGCAGGTACATTTTCTAAACCGTGCTGTTCTAACCGTACTCGAAAAACTCTACATAGATTGCTTAGCCATTGGATCCAAGGCTTCAATTTTCACTTTATGTATTACGGACGGCATGGGGGCCCATAATATTCCTTCTCTGATATTTAATACCACACACTCACATAGGACACGCAGAATCAAATGATAATGTCCGCGGCTGGAGGCATGCAATGCATTGTTCAGATTGCCGACTTCTCATCGCTTCCATGGCTGTACAGATCCACGGTTGTAGATCCTGGACTACTACTGCCACGGAAGGTGCATATTGGTTTTAAGCGAGAGAGATTTACACAGCATCTGGCCAGAGTCATGAAACAGAATTAGATGTGTTTTACTGTACTTGCAAACAGAAAAGATTAAATAAGCGAAGTTCACAAAAACTGACTCACAGATAATACAATCCCAAGCTCCTTTCTACAGAATAACATTCGGACTTTTGAATGGATGCGTTTTCAGACGCCAGCGCGAACCGTTGCCTGAGATTAGACGTTTCTTACCTAGTGTGCATTTTTAATTATTTTTGACGACTATATACATTCGATAATATTTCATAGCATGGAGACTCTGACGACTCACTCTTTATATGAGTCTTACGGAATATTAGGCTTTGTTTAAATTTTTTACTTGGCGACGAATGAATGTGTTGCTCCAAGTGGTCTTTGCTTTGGAATACCCACTTCGAACATTTGGACAGGCAGGCCAGTTGAGGTCTAACGCAGTGCCATTGCGAATGACGGTATGCAGCCAGCGATCGTGCACTCCACCTGCCCCCTTTCCTTAAAGGGTTTACAATTCTTGTTGGCATTCGGCTTAGGCTGACGGTTAAGGGTTACAATATTTATAGTTAGCGCTATGACTGGGATCTTAGGTAGAGTAAAATCTCAAACTACACATTGGAGGGGTTTCATTGCGCCCTGACGCTTGGCTCAATAGGATCAATAAGAAACTTTCCAAGAGGCGACTGTTATCATTTAGTGATAATCATAAAAAGGATGGTGAGACATGTAGCGGGAAGTTGAGTGTACATGTGGGCAAAGCATATTTTTTCCACTCCCCACCTTCACCACTACGCCAAGTCTGATATGGATTAGACTACATGCAACAGCCTTCGTTAAGCGAAACCTGTTGCCTAAGACTTAGATTATTAACTTTCTTAAAAAGTTTGACAAGAACGGTTAGTTGGGTGTCTTAGTATATTTATCCTGTGGATGGCTACGACGTTGTGGTGGTGGTGGCGGCGGCGGCGGCTGTACTAGTAGTAGTGGTAGTAGTAGTAGTAGTAGTAGTAGTAGTAGTAGTAGTAGTAGTAGTAGTAGAAGTTAGTAGAAGTAGTAGAAGTAGTAGTAGTAGTAGTAGTAGTAGTAGTAGTAGTAGTAGTAGTAGTAGTAGTAGTAGTAGTAGTAGTAGTAGTAGTAGTAGTAGTAGTAGTAGTAGTAGTAGTAGTAGTAGTAGTAGTATGGTGGGGACAATGTGTGGATCCACGTGCCCCTCAGAAATGTCCTCAACCACCCCTAATCATCTCCGAAACTGCTATTGACCGGTTCCTCCATTTCGAGATCAATATAGACCTGGATTTTCCGCCCTCCTTTCCGTAAACCATAAGCTCCGTGCGACAACTTTCCAGCTGAAGAGCAACCAGGCTCTCATGCGATCTCAGGTAAAATCTTCAAGCACGACGGCCCCCGACTGATGGCGGAACTTACATCGATATTCTAGGAGATGTGACATTCAGGACAAGCTCCTCAGGATTGCAGGAACGTCACAACTCCCTGATGCTCACAGAGGCATATGGCTTCTCAACGTGGCCAGGAAATACTTTGATCAGCTCTTCCTCAACCGCCTCAGGGGTCATCTAAAACATGAACTCCTTCAGGAAAGGCAGATTGGCTTCTGAAGACACCATTTCACCACCAAAATGATCTTCGCCACCACCAGCTGCAAGAGAAATGCCGGGAGATGCAGACGCAATTCTAAACTACCTTTGCAGAGATTAAAGCCTTCGACACGGTGAATCGCGCTAAACTCAGGTGAATTTTGCAGAAATTCGAATGTCCTGAGCAATCCGCACACATGGTGTGTCAGCTTCATGAAGGATTAATGGCGAACGTTACTGACAACGGGACGTGCAAGTTGTGGTTTGAATGTGGGTATTGCGATGAAGCTCGCTTGTACGAGTGCGCATGCGACCGAATAAATCCATGTGATAAGTGAAAAGGCGTGTGCTGTGAGCACAATTGAGGTGTACTTTCGAGAAGAGGCGGTCTTTGAAGAATTAAAAAGTCTGAACGCATGCAAATCCCCTGGTCCCGATGAGATTCCAGCAAAGTTACTCCTCGAACTTACTTGAGAGCTGGCCAAACTGCTATCCTTTCTGTGCCAGAAATCGTTCGACACGGGAATGCTTCCTACCGACTGGAAAACAGCCCACATTACACCGCTTCACAAAAGCGGTAGTCGTGCATTTGCTACAAACTACAGGCCTGTCAGCCTGACCTCAATCTGTTGCAAGGTTATGGAGAAGCTTGTCAAAAAGGAATTTATGATTTATTTAGAAACCCATAACCTCTTATCAACTGCACAACACGGCTTTCGTAGGGGAAGATCGTGTGTTACGAACTTACTTTATACTATGCAAAGCTGGACAAAAGCACTCGATGCAAAATACACTGTGCATGTGGCCTACATTGATTTCCAGAAGGCATTCGATAGTGTTCCACACCAGCGTCTCCTTTATAAGTTAAGAATGTTTGGTATTAGAGGCAAACTTCTTACGTGGATCAAGAATTTTCTCGTCGGTCGTTCCCAAGTGGTCTGCGTAGGCGGATCGCGATCAAAGCGCGCAGTCATCGAGAGTGGAGTTCCGCAAGGTTCAGTTCTCGGACCAATCCTATTTCTCTTGTTTATTAATTATTGTGTTCAGGAATTGGACTGTGACTTTGCTATGTTTGCGGACGATATAAAAATTTGGAAAGTTATCAACAATTCTGCCGATGGAGAAGATTTCCAAGAAAATATCCATCGATTGGACGAGTGGTCCCGCAAATGGCTCTTGTCCTTCAACTCAAAAAAATGCGCCCTGCTACGTCTGGGAAGTCGGAATCAGGTCACTGATATGCGACCCTACTTTTTGAACGGTATGATACTCCGAGAAACACACACACAGAAGGATCTCGGCGTTTGGATGACAGACAACCTGAAGCCTTCTACGCAATGCTGCAAGGTGGCTAAATCCGCCAATTTAATGCTGTACTCTATCAAGCGGGCATTTAAAGTTTTCGATGAAGACTGCTTTTCTAAAGTCTTTGGTACGTTTGTTAGGCCCCATCTTGAATATGCGATCCAAGCCTGGCGACCGTGGACCCAACAGGACTACAAAATGCTCGAAAGGGTACAGCGACGAGCCACAAAATTAGTAAGAGGTCAAGGTGAACTGCCATATGAGATTCGCCTAAATAACCTACAGCTCTATCCTCTGAGTTATAGGCAGTTGCACGGAGACTTGATACAAACCTTCCGTATCGTGCATGGCATGGATTGCACCCTCCTATGTGATGACTTTTTCCAACTTGCTACTACGAATAATCTCCGAGGTCATCCATTCAAACTAAGTGTGCCCCAAGTAAGATTGGATGTGAGGAAGTATTTTTTTACCAACCGTGTCTTGAAACCGTTGAATAACCAACCTGAGGCGATTGTAATGTCCCAGTCTGTGGATATATTTAAACATCGGCTTGACATACATATGTTGCTGCACCAGGAAGATTATGTGACTACTTTACCTTAACAATATCCGTGTACCACGTAAATCTGCCTGCATTCACTTGACTGTAACTTTTTTTACATTGCTTATTATTCTTCCGACTTTTTGTATCAAATAGGGATTTCAAAGGCATAAGCCTATTTTTCTCAAATACACTGAACTGAACTGTATGCAGCTAGTGTTTGCCAGGGCTCCTAACGTTATTCCATCGGTCTCTGCTTCCTGTTTCGCGTTAAATCTAGCCCAAATCTCCCACGAATTAACGCTCTCACTCCGGTAGATCGATCCTATGCCACTCGTTATTCCTCCATGATCATTTCACTACCCCGTAGCTCCACAACTAACCGGTCTCAGTTTTTTTCCTCTAAATATTCTTTGATATGAAATAATCTTCCACTGCAAATTAGGTTGTCGTCTACATTAGCTATTTTCAAAACCAAAGTACGCAAACATTTAACTTCGGAAGATATAAAGTCCTTTTTGTCTGTTTCCTTCCCAAACTCGCAACTTTTGGATTTTGAAAAGGGTCCTTCTGGTATTTGAGGCAGCTCCCTTGATATTATATTGGTCTCTAATTATATTTCCATCATCCTCTGCAGAGTCAATCTTTGCATTCACTTTTTCTTCCCCTCCTTTTAAACTAGCATTGCCAACTCTTGACAACCTTGATACTTTCCTCCGAATTTGCAACCCTGACGATAGTCTCCAGGTTCTGTTGATGATCGAGGCGGGTTCTGATGGTTTCGCCTCTTTGGTGATGGACTTTGCAGTCAGCAAGGTCGCATCTTGATGATGATCTCGTGACCTCTACTGTCACCTCTTCGTTTCGACCATGTTGTCTACGATGAGTTCGTCCTCTCTCACCTCCACTGGTGTTTATAAACAGTAGCTCTGACCGCTATAGTATCTCTCACCCGACAAGGAGCTTTCCGAACACTCATACGTTGTCAGCAACATCACAATACTACCCCGTTGCATTTAGCTATTATTTTTTTAGTGAAGCAGTTTTTTTCTCCTATTTTTTTATATTGGCGGCTCGCCGAACTCCGCCTCCGATTTAACTCTAGGATTTTGTTTATTGCTTCTTTTCCAGTTCACCGTATATGCCAAAGATTGTTGACTTGTGTGTTAAAAATGGCAAATCATTTTGAATCGGATATTTTTACCCTACTACTCATTTCTGCTGTTCATATGGATGCTCACATAGTGCAGCAATTATCCACTTTGTATTTATTTAAACCACGGTACTAAGTTGTAATGATGGGACCCTCTGGGCCTTAAATATACAATTTATTTATTTATTTATAATGTGTTGGATGTGCAAATGACTGACCAGGTCGATGCCTTAGGTGTGACTGAGGATAAGGACAAGGATAAATACATCCTCATGGCATATAGCTCGCTAAAATCAGTATGCTTTTTTAAGTTTATCATGATTCAATATCAGTTAGGACTTAGAAGTTTGCTGATTATCGTATTTACTTAGTTCTTCGTTGAACTGAATGTTAGGCTACATGAGTTCCTTCTTCACAAGGCGATTGAGACGTGGTGAATTTTATCATATCTGAAAGCTGCTTGCAGGTAACCTCATAAATGTTCTGTAGGAACAATTTCATATTTGAAACGTACAAACTGGTCATTTAGTCTTTTAATCCTTTGCGTGACGCTTAACTTCGGTATTCTTTAATTATCCTTGCTGTCTGAAATGGTAGATTGTTGTCCTTTTCACTGATAAAAACTGAGCAAATTATGAAATTGAGCTTTGTGGATTGTTCGAGTAAGTAAAGTCCTTTTTTGTAGAAATATTCCCTGAATAAATGATGCAAAGTTTGACCCACAAACTCATTGGACTTACCTAAGCTTTGCGTGTCCTTTTTTCGAACAGAAACTCTTCAAAGGCTCGCTGGATAGCCAGGGTTCTGTCTAAAAGTTGCTGGCTAGGAAATGACCCTGAGAAACTGCAAGCCAATTAAATCTTCCTCGGCAGTCAAGAAGGCGACCGTATTCGGGGGAAGAAAATTATTAAATTTTCCCTTCTCACAGAGTGATGGAAATCTCAAAATTAATTTCCGGAATGGTTGTTTACTCGGAATCACTTGCTTACTAGATGAAAACATTTTGTGGGCATGCTTTTGGTATGTGTGGCTACAAAATAAAGTCTGCAGAACTCAAAAAGCTTCTAGCCCTGTAAATCTACGTATTGTAGAATTAATTAAAACCTAGGCTAATGCGGACGTATCTGACTCAGAATTACGTTTAAGAATTAGCATTATTGCTCTAAACGAATGACACCTAAATTGAACTGCACCAACCTCCGAAACTCTCCCAACGCAGGGGTATAAATAAATAATTTGTTTTTTTATTTTTAGCGCTCAAAGGGCACTATCTTAACGTATGGGCTTCAAGATTTTGACATCCAGCGACCGAGTCTCATCCACGCTTCTCTATTGTGTGTCAGACGCACAAGTCGTCAGAGACGCATGTCTTGTAGGCACATTATCCTTTATAACAGTGCCCCGTTGGGTAAGTAAACGAACGACACCACACATCAGTTCCAACAACTTATATATTTCTATCAATGTCAGTTCAGTTCAGTTCAGTGTATTTGAGGAAAATAGGCTTACGCCTTTGAAATCCCTATTTGTTACATAAAAGTAGCAAGAATAAGAAGCAAATTAAAGAAGTAACAGTCAAGTGAATGCAGGCAGGTTTACGTGGTACACTGATATTGTTAATGTTAAGTAGTCACATAGTCTTCATGGTACTCTAACATGTGTATGTCAAGCCGATGTTTGAATTTATACACAGACTGGGACATAACAATCGCCTCAGGTAGGTTATTCCACGGTTCCACGACACGGTTGGTGAAAAAATACTTCCTCACATCCAATCTTACTTGAGGCATACTTAGTTTGAATGGATGACCTCGGAGATTTTTCGTAGTGGCAAGTTGGAAAAAGTCATCACATAGGAGGGCGCAATCCATGCCACGCACGATACGGAAGGTTTGTATCAAGTCTCCGCGCAACTGCCTATAACTCAGAGGATAGAGCTTCCAGGTTATTTAGACGAATCTCATATGGCAGTTCAGCTTGACCTCTTACTAATTTTTGTGGCTCGCCGCTGCACCCTTTCGAGCATGTTGTAGTCCTGTTGGGTCCACGGTCGCCAGGCTTGGATCGCATATTCAAGATGTGGCCTTACAAACGTACCAAAGACTTTAGAAAAGCAGTCTTCATCGAAAACTTTAAATGCCCGCTTGATAGCGTACAGTATTGAATTGGCGGATTTAGCTGCCTTGGAACATTGCGTAGAAGGCTTCAGGTTGTCTTTCATCCAAACTCCAAGATCCTTCTGTGTGTGTGCTTCTCGGAGTGGCAAACCGTTCAAATAGTAGGTTCGCATATCAGTGACCTGATTTCGATTTCCCAGACGTAGCAGGGTGCATTTGTTGGAGTTGAAGGACAAGAGCCATTTGTGGGACCACTCGTCCAATCGACGAAGATTTTCTTGTAAATTGTCTGCATCAGCAGCATTGTGGATAACTTTCCAGATTTTTATATCGTCCGCAAACATAGCAAAGTTACAGTCCAATTCTTGTACACAATCATTAATGAACAAGAGAAATAGGATCGGTCCGAGCACTGAACCTTGTGGGACTCCACTCTTGATGGCTGTGCGCTTTGATCGCGATCCGCCTACGCAGACCACTTGGGAACGACCGACGAGAAAATTCTTGATCCACGTAAGAAGTTTGCCGCCAATACCGTACATTCTCAACTTGTAAAGGAGACGCTGGTGTGGAACACTATCGAAGGCCTTCTGGAAATCAATGTAGGCCACATGCACAGTGTCTTTTATGCATCGAGTGCTTTTGTCCAGCTTTGCATCGTATAAAGTAAGTTCGTAACACACGATCTTTCCCTACGAAAGCCGTATTGTGCAGTCGATAAGAGGTTACGGGTTTCTAAATAAATCATCAATTCCTTTTTGACAACCTTCTCCATAACCTTGCAACAGATTGAGGTCAGGCTGACAGGTCTGTAATTTGTAGCAAATGCACGACTACCACTTTTGTGAAGCGGTGCGATGTGGGCTGTTTTCCAGTCGGTAGGAAGAATTTCCTTATCGAACGATTTCTGGCACAGCAACGATAGCGGTTTCGCCAGCTCTCAAGCAAGTTTGAGGAGTAGCTTTGCTGGAATCTCGTCGGGGCCAGGGGATTTGCATGCCTTCAGACTTTTTAGTTCTTCAAAGGCCGCCGCTTCTTGAAAGAGCATATCCTGAATAAGTGGCACTCCTGTAGTCTCGTAACTTGATGGAATAAAAACAGCTTCTCTAGTGAAAACCGACTGAAAGAACTGGGAAAAGTGTTCAGCTTTGATTTTATTTTCTGATATCTCGAAACCGTCATCGTTTCTCATAACAGGAATCGGGTTCCTGTTACGTGTGGTTTTTCTTACATAGCTGTAAAGTAATTTGGGATTTGGAACTGCTCTCTGGAGCAAATCCCTCTCGTAATCCCGTCGGCTTTGGAAGATCAAGCTTTTAACCTTGTTCCTTTGAGTTTTGTATGCTTGCAAGGCTAAATTTTCATTGGATCGGCAAAATTTCTTCCAAAGCCTTCCTTTTCTGTTAATCTCTCTTTTTAAATCCCTTGTTAACCACTGTGGTCTGTTAGATATCCTAAATTGTGATGGCGGACAATGGCATTTTATTAGATTCAACAAATACTCATTCAATAAATTCCAGTCCTCAGTGACATTCCTGGAGAAGAGAAGATCCCAGTCTATTCGTGATGCCTCAGCTCTCATCTTGCAAAGTCTCCTCGCCATATATTGGGCCTGGTTTCATTTATTGCAGATGGCACAGAATATAAACCATACTCCCATGAAAGTACTGCATGATCACTTCGACCAAGTGGAGGTAGGCAGTGTACCTCGTCTATACTGTCAGGATCTTTAGTAAAGACGGGATCTAAACAACTAGCCTGTTGTCCTCCACGCGCTCTCGTTGAAACAAATACATGTTGGGTGAAAAGAGCTTCAAGTGTTGTCTTTAGCAGACGATTATCGAAGGAAAACTTTGAGCTCTGTGCCTGCAGATCATTCCATCGAATGCTGGGTGCATTGAAGTCACCCATGAGAACAACATCAGGTCAACTGCTAATCTCCTTTATGTTCTCCAACAAACAAGTATCAGCGTCAGTGTCTGTCCCCGGTGGTCGGTAGAGGGTCATGACTTCAAGGGACTGCGATCCCCGCGTCTTTATTTTCATCCAAATAGCCTCAATACCATTGCTAATCTTCTCCGTCATTTCACACACTGTGAAATTGCTTTTAACATACATCGCAACTCCTCCACCCTGGCGTTGGGTGCGGTCTCTCCTGAACAGCTGGTACCCGGATAAGGCTACTTCGCAATCACTGATGTTCTGTGACAGCCATGTTTCTGTGATTGCTATAATATCGGGAGACAGAACGGCTACCTGAATTCTCAGTTCGTCGAGTTTCGAAAACAGACTTTGGGCGTTGGTATACAGAAATTTCAGTGTGCAGCAGTCAGCAGAGCCAAATTCCGTTTGTCTCGAGTTTGCCAATGCTAATTTGCCGATGCCATCATGAGCATGGGCTGATTCCAAAGCAATGTTGCGTTTCTCTGTATCACGCGTTCCCTGTAAATTACCAGATTGCTCTCTCCAGCTGCAAGTCTCCTCTTCATTTCTATCACTAATTCGCGGCGTTTCAGCCGTTCTGCAGGAGAGTAGTCCGGCTGAAAAAAATATGTTTATGAGAGTTCCGAAGGTTTGTTTTTCTCGAGAGAAGTAGCTTAGTCTCTTCCTTGTTGTCCAAGACAATTTTGATAGGCCGTGGTTTCACATTTTGGGACTGTTCGATATCCTTTTTTCCGAGTCTGAAGGCAGCGCGAACGGTTATCGTCTCTCCTGAATGAAGTATATCATTCAGTAGGTGCTGAAACATAGCAAGATCAGCGGATATCCGTTCCTTTGAGGTGTGTGCATTTGATTCAGGTAAGCCCTGGATAACAACGCAGTTCTCTCGGTCTAGGGCGTCTTTTGATTCACTGCCGATCATATTTTTCTCTGAATGACCAGAGGGATTCATTAGGCTTGTTTTCAACTTTATAATCGTTTTATGTTGTTTCCCAATGATATCTTGCCACTTATTGGTATTTTTGCTCCCAACTAAGGGCTCTTTAGAACTGCTGGGATAGCCGACAGGAGGTGAGTCTGAAGTCGGAACTGTCTTTGGAAGAGGCATTATTGAAGTTCTCCTGATATTACCGTTATCCAATTTGGTGGTATTGTTGTCCGATGCTGGGATTCACTACAAACAGATAACAGATATTCTTGCTGCTTTAAATAGGCTGTGTTCAAGGGAGATGAACGTATTCTGCACTTCAGTTGGATCTGATTTATGTAAACATCCCTATGTCATTGTACTATTTAGTTCAGACATCGAAACTTTCAAGTGTACGAAGTATGTAAGACCGCATATATGCACGATTGGGCTAGTTCTTACATCTTTGACCTTCCACTTACATTAACATCTCTAACACTCTGAAGAGTTGCCTGGCGTAAAAGCCGTTTGGATACTTTTCAAGAGAAATTTGGTCGCCTTATACGCATATTCACTCACGACACCGTTAAATCAATTGAGTAGAGACTACCCGTGTGATGTGTAACTGATTTAAAGGCACCTGGTCGGGAGTATCATAATCGAAAGTCATTTTTTGAGGAAAAATTCACTTATTAGCATTCATGGGTATGACAGAGCGTGAGATATGATAGTAACAAGCTTGTTAACAAAACATGGAGAGATTATTTGCATAAGAGTTATAATTGTGGGTGGAAGGCATACAAAATGTTCATAGGCTAACGGAAAGAAAAATGTTCAGAACACCGAGAGTCGATTTAAAACCCTAGAAGTAATGACATTTAGGTAATGTTAGTGCTTAAGTCAATCACGTCTGAAGAAATCAGTGAAAACCAAACTGATAATCGCCCCTTGACTGATGCCAAAACGCTGGGATCAATCGCACATGGCTCAGACTTTTAACCCATAGGCCATATTGGGAAACTAAAGTGAGTTAAGTCAGTTTAAGTCACTTTATTGAGGGAATAAGGTTTTCACCCTTAAGCTCCCAATTTACATCCAAAATTGCAATATACTCAACTTTTACAAGAATAAGTTTGATAAGTGCAAATTTGAAGTCTTCGGTAGGTGTGAGCCAAGCAAAAACTCCCACCATTGACAAACCTTTTTTATATGTACAGAGGTTTTTTAGCGTATTAGTATCTAGCTTGCATTTAAATGCTTCAACGGTATCTGACAGGACTACTACATCAGGGAGTCCGTTCCATGCTCCTATCCTCCTCTGCGAGAAAGCTTGACATCGGATGTCCGTGTGGACCACCTTCCTCTTCAGTTTAAAGGGATGACCCCGCTGATAGTCCGTCCTAGCCAGTTCGAAGAATTCGTCAAATTCTAGGATGCTCTCATGCCCTTCGACACCCCGATAGGTTTGAATGAGGTCACCACGTAGTTGCCTGTAATTAAGACAAAACAAGACAAGTTCAGTCAGTCTGGTTTCGTAAGGCATATGGCCAGGATTAGTGACCGTCCATTTGGCCCTCGCCTGTACTCCTTCCGGTTGGGGATAATCCTTTTTAAACCGAGGACACCAGACCTGAACAGCATATTTCAAGTGTGCACAAACGTACGCTTCAAAGGTCCTCCCAAATAGATTCTTTTCAAGCTGGAAAAATCATCGTTTCAGCGAAAATAGCACTTGCGTTGTGCGTTTCGCTGCCTTTACGTACTACGAGCATGGTTTGAGCGAGGAGGTTATTAGAACCCTGAGGTCCTTTTGTTACTGAAAATTTGAAAAGGACCACCCATTGAGAAGGCATTGGAAGGAATCATCCTCCTCGCTTATTCTTCTGGTACGGAGTCGTAGGACCACACACTTTCTAACTTTAATCTCTAAGAACCAACGAGCAGACTAGCTGCTTAGTCGGTTAAGACCATCTTGAAGTGCCTGTTTGTCGGCATCACATTTGATAGCCCTCCAGGGTTGCACATCGTCAGCAAACCGAGCTGCATCCGAGCTTTTTCCCACAGTCGTTACTGTAGACTAGGAAGAGTAACGGCCGTAGGACAGAGTCTTGGGGCACACCACTTAGAAAATGGGCAGGGGTTGACTTGGTGGCATCGATGCGCATGGTTGCAATTTCCTTGTGAGAAAATTTGTGATCTATGTCAGCAAGTTTCTTCTAAGCCCAAATTCAGATAATTTATGGATCAGCCCTTTGTGTTGGACACTGTCGAATGCCTTCTTGAAATCAGTATAGATGACGTCAACTCCACCATCTTCGTCCAGTGCGCGAGTCAACTGCTCGATTGCGAGCTAAAGGCTGGAAAGCCAGGAGTGGTTTTATCTGAAGCGGTGTTGGAGCTCTGAAATCGAGTGATTATCCTCCAAGAACTTCATTGCCGCTTTTTAATTAAAGTTTACATTATTTTACAGCAAATACAGGTAAGGCTGACGTTGGTTCGAGCCCCACCCTTGTATATCGGGTATATATTTGCTGCCTTCCTTTATGTATGCCGACGATTTAAAAGTTGCCTTTCGATAGAAGCCGGCAGATTGCCACACCGTGTGTGAACTATTAATTAACTATTTTGAGGCCTTTTCCCAGGCGTGCTGCACATGGCACCTTTTCTTTTCTTGACAAAATGCTCTGTCATGGTTGTTGGTGACGAATATCAGCCTCAGCTAAGCCTAGATGGCCACGATCTTCATGCGCCTGAATATGTTAAGGATTTGGGCATAGCATATTCCAATGGTTTTCATCTTTCAGAGAATTGTGCCCTGATTGTCTCCAAAGCTTGCAGAACTACCGGGGTTCACCCTCCGAAATTTTAAAACTATCGATATAATACTCAGTCGTTATAACATGTATGTTAGGCCTGGTCTGGAATACTGCCCGTTTCTATTAAGCCTTCTGCGCTCTAGTGAATGGAAAAAAATAGAATCGGTCCACAATTTATTTACTTAAAGAGTTTTATCATCGGAGCACCGTTACTTGACGTATCAAGAACGCTGTGGGCTAATAAACATAGATCCCTTATAGTTTTGCCGATTACAGAACGGAACCTTTTTTAATTGTAAGCTTTTAAACAGTCGTACATTTAATCCCCTTACCACTCTTAGGCAGCCTGACCACTCTGAGTGCAGCAGTCATCAAAAGGTTTTTTATTTCTTCCATTAGGTCGCACAGTGAAGTATTGTCAGTTTTATCGGTTAGTGCCATAAAAATATGGTATAAACTCTCCAGAACATAAAAACCTGCGACATTATTCTTTTTTAGAGAACCATTACTACATTTTTGCATTCAGAATAGTTTCCAGGAATTCTTGGGGTCAACACAGTCAAATCGGTCTTCCGGATCGATGGAGTGAGCGGCATGTGAGCCTGACCCCTGGTCTTACCTCGAGGGCGATGGCGCCGTCTCTGCAGCCAGCACTCGGTGAATTCCTCGGAAGACAACGAGCAACCGTTCACGAGTGTACTCTTTTCTGGAGCAGAATCCCGGTTTCATAAAAAGACAGAGATAATGTAAGTTCGCTGCACTTGCGCTTGCCCTTCCCCGCTATCATCCCATGGGCAGGAGTTTTCTCCTGAGTAACATAATGTTAGAAAAAACACTAATAACGATTTGCCCTCAAGAGTTTTAAACTGCTAGCCTGATCACCACTGCATACTTCGTCTGATATTGCCTGTAAACTGGCATTTAATACAATTATTATTATAAGGATGACAGTCTCTCTAAATTAAATAATGAATTGACGATATGTGCTTGTGGCCCAGAGAGTTCGCTTGCCAATTCTCTCAGGAACTTGGCCAGTATATTGTCCGGCTCCGACGACTTTCCTTCACATAGATTCTGTTGAAAAAAAAAATAAAGATTCGAACACTCGACTGGAGTTTATAATAGCCCTATTGACGTGGAGAAACAGCTACTCAGATTCCCTAGTGAATACGGAGGTAAAGAACCAGCCCATGTACCCAGCTTTCTCCCCGTTTTCAACGAGTTCTACTCTATTATCATCCTTAAGTACGGCAACCGGATCCTTGTTTTTTGTCTGCTATTAATATACTGGAATAATATTTTGGGAGTATTTTCATCCTGTCATTCATATTTCTTCCTTGCCTGACGGATTAATTTTTCGAAGGCATTTCGTTGGCGACGAAAATCCTCAGGGTGTACTGGTGACCCAGTTTCCCTGAATAACTTCAAATTTTTTCTTCTTTACCTGTTTGTTAAGTTCTCCTGTTAACCAGGGAGGGTAAATAGTCATTTTGCGTACCTTTACAGGATCACAGCGCTCAATCAGATCTAGTGAAATTGATTAAAATGCTTTCCTATCGTCCTCTGGATCCCCCTGAGCAACAAGTTCCAATTCATGGACATCACGATGTTCTTTATCTTCTTAAAATGTACTTTCCATATATTTCGCTGACTTTCCGTTCTCTTCTGACGTTGATATTAGTGTGAGTAATCCTACGGTAGCATTGTGTGGCCACCCCTGAAATATACTTAATCGATGAAGGAGAAATATTTTGTAAAAACTAGGTCCAAGCAGTTTGATCTCTACTTCTGCCTAAATATGTTTGGTGTCCTAACATTCTGTGCCAGCGTTAGGTAGAATGTGAGGTGCATTAGTTTACAACTAAAGAAAGTTGGCACTTCGTCCACTGTCAGACTTTCTCAGTCTATTTAAGGTGCGTTGAAATCACCAGCAATGAGGACCTATTGGTGATTACTTACTTCCCTCAATCAAATGGAGGGGTGACTCGTCAGCTGAACTCTGAAGGTTTGGTGGTATATATTGTCAGGAATTCTAGGTAGTGAGAACTTATCTTCTTTATCTTTATCCAGAAGAATAAATACTCCAAGGCGAGGGTGTCCGCTCGTTTGCCCAACGAGATCCTTGTCCTAAAATATATAAACACCCCACCACCTTGTCTATTTTGACGGTCATTACGAAAATGTCGGTATCCTTTATCGAAATCTTTGGTTCCGAGATTTTTATTTTAAGCCAGGTTTTCATGTTTGCAAAGAAATCAGGGTTTTGCTCTGAAATTAGAACCTTCAGTTCGTCGATTTTTGAAAGAAGACTTTGAGCATTTGTATACAACAAATTCCATTCGAACTGCGTAACGTTGTTTTGCAGACGTCTATTTATTGCGTGAGACTTACTGCAAAAGCCGGCCGACGCTGATCGAGATGAATTGGTGCCCATGGCACCTAATTTGTTAATGTTATAAGCTTTCTCTGGGTAAATGACCTCTGGACAACTATAATATTCTCGTTCGATATTTGGAGACTGCTCTCGCCCAGTTCGGATCTCCTGAGGAGTTCTGCTTTGAGCAATCTCTAATTTTCACGCTCCGCGGATGAAAAATCTGACTGAAAAAAAAATGTTGCGTGGGAGATTTGAAGGATCGGTTTCCTGTTCAGCAATATCTGAACTTCTTCCTCGTTCTGAAGGAATATCTTCAGTGGTCTTGGTTGACCTGGCTTATCATTTGATTCTTATATTCGGCCCATCCTGGAGGTCTTAAGAACTGGGACTTTCTCGTCTCCCTTTAGGAGGGATTTGAGGTATTAGGGAATAGTTCCATTTCTTCGTGTATCCTTATCTTTGTGGTGTTGGATGTGGATTCGGGCAAGCTTCTAATGACATTGTATTTGCTGCGATCCACTCGATGGCTTTGTGTTTTGTCTTATCTTCAGATATTATTGTATTTTACAATTAATCATTAGGAGTCAGCTAATACTACACCTGTGAAATCGGACTCACTACTGCCCCTTGCCTCTTCCCCTACCACTCACTCAAGCCAACTACCGCCAGTCCAGAGGAAACAGATCAAGATTAGACATTCGTGTCTCGTAAGGCAGGCAGCTTTGACCTTGAACAAGCTTGGTTGCACGTCTTTGGACCTTCTCAAGGGTGTTGTGGTCTTTGACAGACCACGGTCTCAAGGCTTGTATGGCAAATTTTAATTTTGGTCACACAAACATCCCGAAGACCTTATTAAAGCACTCCTTGTCGAACTTTGCAAACGCTCGCTTAATTAGAAACAAGCTTGACATGGCAGATTTTGCTACTTTTGAGCAATGGAACGATGGCTTCAGTGTGGGCGTGATCCATACTCCTAGATCTTTCTGATTCTCTACCTCTGGTAGCGGTGTGTCGTCCAGATAGTAAATTCTCTGGTGTCCGGAGCTAGTTCTGCCGAATCGCAGAATATTGCACTTGGTAGCATTGAATGGGGGGGAGCCAGTTGTGCGACCATTCCTCGAGTCGATGCAAGTTCGCCTGTAGATTTTCTTCATCAGCTGGGTTGTGGATGACCTTCCAAAGCTTTATATCGTCAGCAAACATGGTGGTGTCACAGTCCAAGCCAGTTACGTAGTCATCTATGTATATAAGGAAGAGGATAGGGCCAAGGACGGAGCCCTGAGGAACCCCACTCTCAACCGCCACCTCCGCCAATTGTTGATCGCCAAGACGGACAATCTGAGATCGCCCAATCAATAAGTTTTCGATCCACTTCAAAAGTTTTTCCCTTCTCCAATACGGTTGAGTTTGTATAGGAGACGTTGGTGAGGCACGCTATCAAAGGCCTTCTTGAAGTCTATGTAGACTGCGTGCACTACATTTCCTTCATCGACCGCTCGGGTCCATCGTTCCAGACAGTAGAGCAAATTAGTTAAACAGGACCTTCCTCTGCGAAATCCGAGCTGCGCTTCAGAGAGAAGATGATGCCGCTCCAGAACTGCATCAGTTCACATTTGATGATTCGCTCCATAATCTTGCAACATATGGAGGTGAGATTTACCGGCCTGTAGTTATTTGCGGAAGCCCAGCTGCGATTTTATGTATCGGGAAAATCAACGCGGTCTTCCAATCGGGTGGCAATCTGCCTGCAGCGAGGGAGGCTTGGAAGAGTAGACACAAGGGTTCTGCCAACTCTACGGCCAACTCCTTCAACAACTTTGCCGGTATTACATCAGGACCTGGCGATTTGGTTTCGTCCAGCTTCAGTTGTTCCTGCAGAACAATAGGTTCTGTTATGACCACTGAGTCAATTGTCGGGATCTCTTCCGCACTATAGTTATCAGCGGTTAGATTGGCTTCTCTCGTAAAAACCGACTGAAAGAACTCAGATAGATGCTCAGCCTTTCCTCGTCCCTGCAAAGTTCGACGCCTTCATCCGTTTTTAACAAAGGGATGGGGTCTTTATTTCGAGTGAACTGCCTAATGTAGTTGTAGAAGAGCTTCGGTTTTTCTGCTGCACGGTTTATCAAGTTTCTCTCAAAACTTTGGTGGGCTTTATAAACCAGGCCTTTTACCCTGTTCCTCTGCGTCTTGTACTTCGTCAGCAATTCGGTGGTCTTCTCCCTGAGATAAGTTTGCCACCGCTTTCGCTTGCGGTTTACTTCACTCTTCAGTGTGTTCGTTAGCCACTGGGGCCTGTTGGTGATCTTTTTTTCGAAGTGGGACAGTAGTTGGTGATAATTCCTTGTAATACGGCCTTAAATTGCAACCAATCCTCGAGAATGCACCCGGTGAATGTTTCATTCTAATCTAAATGGCGCACATCAATTTTCAGTTGGGTAAAGTCTCCACGCCATAGGTTGCGTTTGACTGTGATGCTTCCATCGGGGACGGAGAAGAGTGAATATTCACATTGTAGGACTACGTGATTACATTTGTCCAGTGGTGATAGACAGTTCACAACATCTACGCTGTCAGGCGCCTTTGTCAATACAAGGTCCAAACAATTAGCTTGTTGCCTCTCGCGTATTCTTGTCGGAGACAGGACGTGTTGAGTTAGGAAGCGTTTGTGTATAGCTTCTAGGAGGCGGCGATCGAATTTTAATTCCGAGCCTGGTGCCGAGCTCAGATTTCAATCGATATTTGGAGCGTTAAAGTCGCCCATAATCATAACTTCAGATCGATTAGCAAACGATTCTAAATCATCTAGCAGTCTACTGTCTGACTGCGGATCGTTTCTCGGTGGTCGGTAGACCGTTAGGATCTCAAGTGCTTGAGACCCCGGCGTTCTGATGGTGAGCCAGATGGCTTCAGTTTCGCACGCGAGCTTTTCCTTTTTTCTGACGCGAGCAGGCCATATCTGACATAAGTCAGCACACCCCCACCATGACGTTCTGTTCTATCCTTTTTGAATTACTGAAAATTAGGGATGGCAACTTCACGATCGTCCAACTTCGCGGTCAGCCACGTTTCAGTTATGGAGATGATATCTGGTGAAGTTTGGCACACGTATATCTTAAGCTCGTCATATTAAGGGAGTAGGCTTTGGACATTGGTATATAAACATTTCAGTTTATTTGTGTGTTTTAAGCCAACTATGTCGCTGCCTTCTTCAATTGAGGCAGCTGGACCGACATTCGCACAGGATGAATCCATATTCAAGAGACATTGCATATTTCCGCAGTAGAACTGGATTTTGTGTAGATTGTTGCATTGGATTAGTTGCTCGACCGTGAAACTTTTGTCAGAATGATGGGCGTCCTCCACAGAATGGGTTTCTGTATTCGAACAATCACTCCGTTTCTTATTACAAGTCCCTTCTCTCCCTGTTCTTTCAAGTTCTCCAATTCCGCTTTTAGCGCCCTCCATTTCATTCTCTCTTGTACGGAGTAGTCCTGTTGAAAAAAATACCTCTGTGACCGGGGACTCCCCCTGCTGTTCGCTCGATTAGAAGGTCTCTCTGAAGTTTGTTTTTCAAAATTACCTTTAAAGGCCTTAATTTATTTCTTAGAAAGTTTGTGTTATCTTTACTATTTAGTCGGAAAAGTTTAAAAACCCTAATTTTTTTCATCCTCTCTTATTATTTCACTCAAACACTCTTGCAAGGCCATGATATCATCATTTATTCTACACCTGGGGATTTCGTTGGTTGATTCACGAATCCCATGGACGATTATGCATTGTGACCTGTCCACAGCACCTCTATCCAGGGGTTCTGTTGAATAATTTGTCTGGCTGATGTTGGGGCTTCCCCAATACTGGCTTCAACGTCTTTGGCTTGGGGAGGTATTACCACTGTGGGTCCACTTTGTGTCCTCCATTCGGTTGACAACAGCTCCTCTATATTTGCCTCTGATGAAGCGCGCGTGGCCTGGAGACTATTTTCGTTAATCATTATCTGCCGTGTTTCGTTTAGTTCGTTCATTGTTATATTTTTGATCAATTTCATTTTTGTACATTCGATTGCTTTTCTGGTGAGTTTGAAATCATCCCCTTCGGATTTTTGGTACCCGTCCCTGTGGTCTTACCTTTCGCCTTTTTCTTATTCTTCAGTGTTACTGGAGGCTCTGCGTCACTACTCTTGACTGTTATCTTAGATACCACGTTTTTTATATTTGGGGATTTGTTGTGTGGGTTGCCTCGTGCTCTACTCCATGTTATCCTATGCGTTGATGCTGGCAATCGATCCTCTGAAACGAGGGTCTGCTGTATAAAATTCTTCATAATCCTGATTTCTTCCTCCAGTTGATTTAACTTGAAGGCTAGCGTTTGACAACCGCCACAATAGTTTTCCTGGTACTTTGGCTGTAACCAATTTATAATGCTTTTAGAGCGCCTCTCCGACAGTGCCGCGATGGTGCAGTCGGGTAGGCGTTGGTCTTGTAGGAGTGGGATCGCCGGTTCGATCCCGCCCCGAGCAGCATTTTGCACTTCAATTTCAGCCTTCACCATTTTGCACACAGATAAAACGTAAAACAGAAAAAAACGTAAGATATGAATTTTCGTCCTATGTTCGAGGGAAAAGCCTGTTACGTCGTTCTCCTATTAGATGATGACTTTAAAGGCTGAATTTTTTCGTCCTAATACAGTAGTAGATGAATTCTGAAGAGAGATCTTTATCAAGTATGTTAAAAATATGATGCCTTCAACGAATACGTTTATTAGAGTAACTCAGCCTTTGAAGAAGTTGCTTGTCTCGGTTCTCAAACAGTCGACACAAGGGTGGGCCGACTCGATGAACGTCCGCGTTCTGCGAAAATCCATTGAAAAGTTATGAAAACGAACTTATCGTTGAGTGGAATCCAGTTTTTGGTACCGGAAAGTTAATAGAGTGGACAGTAAGCCACCATTCTTGAAGAAAATAAATTCCTTAGAGGTCAGAAATTTGAACCTAAAGTATCACAGATATTTTTGAATAAGCCTCCAAACTTCATCTTGCACGTAACAGGCAGAGGAAAACTTGCGTACACAGCGAGCTAAACTCGGCAAAATCTGTTACTCAACTTTTCCATCATCGGTTCTCCTCTAAGCGAGGATATGAAATTCCTCCATTACTAAATGAAGATAAAATCTTTGTTCTTCAAGACTCTGAAAAGGCTGAACTGTTTGGTGTTTTCTTTTAAAAACATCTTACGACGGAATCCGAACTGTTTCCATCGTTTCATTCATAATCATTCTACGTTAGCAATAACATTGATTTCTCCGTAGAATTAATTCGTTAGCAAATAATTCGTCTTAAATACTCGCACTCTTCGGGGACTGACGGTATTCCAAACTCAGTTATCAAGAGAGTGCTGAGTTTCCCCCGATTGCTTAGCCATACTCTCAGTTTATATTTTAAACGGATTCTTTTCTGACTCATGGAAGACATCTATTATTCTTCCTGTCTTCAAGTCGGGATCTCGTTCGGTCATAAATAATTATCGAGGCATTCACAAAACTCTGACTCTAGCAAAACTTATTGGAAAATTTATGTTTACTCAAATTTTTAAGTTTTGCCTAGAAAATAAGCTTCCAAGCGACTTGCAATGTGGTTTTCTACTTTGAAAATCATGCGAAGTGTGTCACTTAGCTTTTCTTAACCTCTTTACTTCCCTTCGTAATGAGCAGCAATCAGTGGTAGTGATCAACTTTGACATGAGCAAAGCCTTTTACAGGGTACCACACATACGTCTTCTAGTGAAGCTACAAGCCCACGGCATCCGACCTCCTCTCCTCGACTTCATTCATTCCTTCTTTTCTAGCCGCAGCCAGAAGGTCATAGTAGGTAATAACTACTCGACGCCTCTGCCGATAACGAGGGGCGTTCTTCAAGGCATGGTTTTAGGTCTCCTCATCTTCATCATATATATAAATGAAATTTCAACATTACTTAAAATTTCACAAAATCTCGTTTACACAGGTGATATTAAATACACTTACTCATTTGCGAAGGAAATGGCCAATAGTTGCGTTGATAAAATCAAAACTGACCTACTTATGATCTCAGGTGTGAGCTTCAGTTGGCAGATTCAATTTTCTCGATCTAAGTGTAATTTCATGTGTTTGGCCCCGCCAGGCTTCCTGGACCCCTAATATTTCAAAATAGTCCAC
Organism: Schistocephalus solidus; assembly: GCA_017591395.1. Classification (NCBI taxonomy): domain Eukaryota; kingdom Metazoa; phylum Platyhelminthes; class Cestoda; order Diphyllobothriidea; family Diphyllobothriidae; genus Schistocephalus; species Schistocephalus solidus. Next base: position 145,487 of record WEDG01002947.1, read on the forward strand.
TTTTAGAATGGTAAACCATAAGAGACTTAGGTCCAATTTACACGAATAAGCTAGCATTATCGCCTCATGCTGATCGAATTTCTGCAAAGGCTACACAGATATGTGGTTTTATTTCACATAATTTCTTCCTTCTGGAAATAAAGTAAAAACCATACCGCATGTTTGTTCTTCCCATCATTGAATACTGCTGTCTCCTCGTTGGTCTGATGAACGCCTCTGTCCGCAATAAGATTGAATATCTTCAGAGAGTTTTTACTCGAAGACTATTTTCTCGTGTTGGTTCCTTTATCTCTTATACGGAAAGATGTCAGTTAGCTAACATTAAATTTCTGCGGGTCAGAAGACTCAAAGGCGGTCTCTGCTTCCCGTTTTGCGTTAACTCTAGCCAAAATCTTTCACGAATTAACAATCTCACGCCAGTAGGTCGACCTTATGCCACTCTTAATTCCTCCATGATCATTCCACCACTCCTTACCTCCATAAATAACCATTCTTTTTTGCCTCCAAATATGCATTCATGTGGAATAGTCTTTCAGTCGAAATCAGGTTTTGTCTGCATTAGCGGTTTTCAAAACCAAATAACGTTAACATTTAGCTTCGGAAGATATAAAGTCCTTATTGTCCATTTCCTTCCCAAACTCGCAAATTTGTATTTTGAAAAGGGTCCTCCTAGTATTTGAGGCTGTTCCCCTAGTATTGCATTGGCCTCTATATATTTTTGCAGTATCCTCTGCAGAATCAATCTTCGCAGCCGTTTGTTGTCTTTTCAACCATCATTGCCAACTGTTTACACCCTTGATGCATTCCTTTGTTTTTACAACCCTGACCATTGTCTCCACGGTCTCTGTTGATGATCGTAGCGGGTTCTGCTGTTTTCGACTCCTTGTCGGTGGACTATGCACTCAGTTAAGTTAAATCTCAGTGATGATTTTGTGACCTCTACTGATCCCTCTTCTTTTAGATCCCGTGTCTATAATGAGCTCCTCCTGTCTCACCTCCCAGATGGTTGTAAACAGTAACTCTGGCTGTTATATGATCTCTCCCACGAAAAGGCGTTTTCTAAACCCTCACATGTTGTCATCAACATCACCGTCCTATCGCACTGCATCGTACCAATCCTATTAACTCTAGCTAATAATTTTTTTAGGGAAGCAGTTTTTTGCTCGTATAGTCTTTTTTAATCGGGGGCTAGCTGGACTGTGCTCCCGATTCTACCCGCAGGTGTTTCTTTTACTGCTTCTTTACTTGTTTACAATATATTTCAAAGGTTGTTGACTATTGTTTTAAAATTTCAAATCATTGTGAATCGGATATGCAAACCACACCTCTCATTTCTGTTGTTTCCTATGATTGGACACATAGAACAGCAAGTATCCACGTTGTATTTACTAATATAACGGTAAAAAGTTTATGAGGAAGAGGCCCCTGGGCCTTTAATATACAATTTATTTTTGCTTATTCTGGTGGTCGTCCTTTTCTGCTTCCAAGAGGCTTGTTGTAACAGAGTTAACGTCCGATTGAGTGCTTAAGGAGGCTCCTTGGTCAGTTGCGACCGTCAACAGCACTTTTTTGCTTAGCATATGCTGAGGCTTGACCCCCTTGCACTGTTGCTCTGACCTTATACGTCTTGCCTGAATGCCTTGAGACGTTTCTTCGTTTTCTTCTATCCCTGCCGGTTGCCCTCTTTCCGTACTGCAGACTATTTAACGGTTACATCGAGCCCTGTAGACGCAGCGCCATCTAAGTCATTGGTTGTTATGGCTGAGGAGGCTGTGAATTTTTATGTGCATTTGTCTCCCTCGTGTTCCATCGTCACGGCTGCTTCTTTTCAGGTAAACTGTGAGAAATTTTTTTCCCTTCTATATCTCCCCCTTTTGCACTTGCATATCTTTTTCCATCTCCAAAGTTTTTTGAAAAAGTTTAAAGCACGTCGCACACACTTCGTCCTCATAATAGACATCCAACAAACTTACCAAACTTTTGGCCCATTTGGTGGGAGATGATGTAAATGAAGCATGTCCGGAAGTGCAGTCATTCGTATGAATAGTGTGTATTTGCTCACATTAATTTAAGGCATCAACGTAAGCGTGTGTTGAGAGTGCAGAGGTATGAGCGCAGCGTGCCGCAGATGGGTGCCCTGGTTCGAATCTCGGTGGCACCACGAATTTCGCACAATTCTCTATGATTATGTTTTCGAATTTCATAATAGATTATCAAAACGCTAAAGGTTGTCAAGTTATTGGGCGAAGTTGGAAGCGAGATCATTTTCATGAAAAAATATCGAAACGACTCAACTCTTCGTAGATTGGAAGATTTCGAACAGCTGATGGCAAGAAGTGCACTGGATGATATCAGTTGTTTCCGCTGCTGTCCTGCAGCAAGCCTGCGCAAATGAAAAGTATGTCGAATAGAATTCAAAGCTTAAGGACTAAAGTCCATCAGAGTGTCCAGTAGACCGAAATATCGAAAAGAGAAAACTCCTTGGAGGTCAAAAATTTCAAACTAACTTTGCAGAGCATCAGTATTTTAAGTGGGTATTTAAAGCAATATAGATAGATAGATAAAAAATTTATTTTGGTACCCGGAAGGGCACGGTCATTGAGCAACAACTGCGCTTCTTGTTCAAAACCGCTATAAAAAAGTATAAACGGTATGAAGGATATTCAGGAACGACTCAGTCATTTGTAGATGTCAATCCAACATAATTTTTTTGAGATCTGAGTATCTGGTTAGTCAAAAGCACCCACTAAAATGCTACGAAAATATATCTACATATCAAAATGAATGCAAAACTATCTTCGGAGGGGACGGGATAAATGCTTGATGAAAGAAGACTGGGAAAATTTCAAATTTATAAGCATATTGCTCGAATTTTCACGAAGAACATAAAATAAAGACACTCATTTTATTCTATGGGCAGTGTACTATACAGAAAACAAGGTAATTACGTAGATTAAACATGACTGAAGCCATGTGGACTTAGGACCTAATGGCTCTAAATGCCTACACAACCCTCCTTAAACTCAGTTCCAATAGTGACTACATCACTTGGCAATATGCTTAATATGTGCATTGGGATAAGGATCGTACACATCAATTGATTACTAACGACTCTCAAGTTCATCGCGCGACGTCTTCGACGATTTTACTATCGACTGTCTATGATACTTCTTATAAAATGAAGTCTCAATATGCAAGTCAGCATTGTTGCTTGGAATACTATCCGTGTGTTAATTCGCATTTCTGCAAACATGTTAAAATAACAAAGGTATTCAGGCATCATGGAGATCAAGAAAAATAGCGTGATAGTTTGTCCTTTTCCATCCGCAAATGCAATCTACCCAAACAAACACTTCCAAGATCATGTAACCCCAAGCCTACGCGTTGTAAACTGGAGGATACACCAGTTTCCAGCTTATGGTAGTGTTTCATGATGGTTTCAACTACTTCAATTGCCTTAAATGTTTTCCGAAAACTTTTCCAATTTGGCAGATGAAATTGGGATTTCCCGACCGACTTGCAAAAAATCCGCGAACCAGAAGACATTTTCAGATTTCTGACGGAACTGATATATATAATCTCATCTTTTAATTTGTTTTTTTTCCTTTTCATTTTTTAATGCACTCATTTACTTTCGGGATAAAATAATACTTGTATTAGCTGCACGTTTACAGGCAACATCAAAAGACCTATACGGTGTGAATCAAAATAGCACAAAATATTGTTTCTAATGTATTCCAGTAATTAACGTTATTCGGGAGAAAAAGTGTAGCCAGTGAATTGAAGGCAATTTAGAATGGGTACTGGTTTGCACAAGTGCACCTGGTGCATTCAGTTTCTCTTCCTTTTCATTAAACCTACATTCTGTTCCAGACAAAGGAGCATGGTCGAATGGTTGCTCGTTGTCGGCCGAAACATTTATTGGTTGCGGGCCACAATTGTCCCCAGAGTCAGACCTTTAATAGAGCTAAGAGGCCACGAAATTTATCGCAGGGAAGGATAAGGCCTTCTTTTGTTGACATTGAAAATTCTTACAAAGTGGTGGAAGAGAACACGCCAGGTACGACAAATTTTCAGGATGAACGTGGTTGTACCTTAATCGATCAATTGTTGTTTATTCAAAATTGAGACTGGACTGCTGAGCTGAAAGTATGACTGTCAATCAGTAAGAACAGTAAATGTGAGATTAACCCTGTAAACACAGATCCTGGAAGAATTTCTTACTTGTAGGCGACGGCCCGAGCATGTACGAAACTGGTGTCAAGTAATCGGTGGCTTGCATGCGTATTGGCTCTCTTGCGTCTACCTTCTTTTCCAAATTTTTTCTTCCACTCAAATACTTGACTTCAGTTTTGTACGTGAACAGGTCATGCATAAAAGCAAGAAATTCTCCCGGTATCTCTGTTTACGGGGTTAATCTAGTATTTAATTTTCTAACTTATTGACAACATTACTTTCAGCTTAGAAGGCCAGTCCACATTTTTATCATCCAAAAGTAATTGGGAAAGATACAATTACGTTCATCCTGAAAATGTGTCCAGTATTGCGTGTTATCTTCCATTGCATTTTGTTTAATTGTGTCGAATATCCTTTGCAAATGAAATCCGCGTTAAATAAGTAGGGTAATTGGGTTGTTGCCGACGTTGACGTTTGGGCGTTTTGCTCGTGAGATTTCCTGTTGAGGTCGTCCTTAAACCAACCAACAAATTATTCTGTTTTAACTCAGTTAAAAGGTTTGCTTACATTCCTAGGATCGTTTCATTTAACTTCGTCAGATATTCCTGCGCACAGAATTTCAAGATTGTCTAGTAAATTGACTGACTCGTTCCGAAGTTGGGCTATTGCCCACTAGGTGAATGAGTTTGGCCTGAAGTTTATATACCCCTAGTAATGAAGAAAGAAATCTTAAGGGAAATTTCTGTAAATATTTTCTTATTCCTTATAAGCGTAATTTAGCCAATTCCCTCGCGTTTACCAAGCTTCAATGAATCGGGAGATATTTGCCTGGGACAGCTAGACATGTCGGCGTTAATTTCAAGGAAACCGAATGATACAGCTTTTGATTCTGCCTATTCGAGTGAATCATCAAGCGGTTCATCCACCCGACCTCGGAATGTGCGAATATCGAAAAATCATCGGTCTCCTGAGCATCTCGGTTCAGACGCTCAACTCTCTTTCAAGGATCGAATTTTAATGCAGCTTCGCTATAATTCGACTTTGCCTCCAAAACCAAAAAATTTACCATTTACTAGTTCGCCATCCACGGAAAGCCAGCGGAAGTTGGCAAGTCAACTTGAGAAAACAACTGAGGATGGCACCTTGTTGGGCCTGCCGCCTCGTATAATGGAAATTTTTACCAATTTACGTGGCATCAGCAAATTATATGGTAAGGCGAACGCTTAGTTTTTTTTCATATTTATTTTTTGAAATCGACCTCTTTTTTGTTATTTATTTTTATTGCTAACAACATTAAGTCACAGGGAGTTTGGTTGCTTAGAATTCGCCTCACTCTTAATCCTAAATTTGATCACTTTATATATACAGTTTCCAGTTACATCTTTCTCCCCTCTTTGAGGGACAGCGGAAACCCTATGCTATTTTGTTTGAATCTAGGCTTTTAACCATGTTGTCTTGTGAACTAACGGCCTTTATTATGGTTTGTCTAGCCAATCTTGTTTGCTTTGGCAACCGGAACCCTAAACTTTTGTATTAAGACTACCTTCTTACAAATAATTCATGTCTTCCGAATTTTGTTTTACTTTTGGAAAAAGCTAAGAAAAATTATACCTTCGCGACGGTACGACAAGAAGATACGAGCTATTAGACGAGTGTGCTCATCAATAAAAAAAGCAGATTTCATGTCAAGCCATGCTTAGCTTTATAGTAGGTTACCAGGTAATGGGCAAGCCACATCAGAGGGAATGGTCCGGGGTAACATTTAAAATGTCCTGAATGTATTTGTGGACGAGGCGTAAAAAATCGTAAGCTCGTCTACGGGTACGAGCATTAAGATATGTCTGGGAAGGTCGGTGAGATTGGTCGGGTTGTCAAGCAGAATCGATCTGCCCATAGACTACATGATATTCTCTTCATGGTATTAGGAATGAGGTCCATGCTTTTTCGGCTCCAGGTATGCATTATTTCTTACTGATTCTTATATCAAATGCCATCCCATCTCATTCTACTCAGATTTAACGCCATCAGGAAATAGTCAAACCAATTTCTCAAAGTTAGTGACTCAATCTTCAGCAGTGGTTTCTAAGTTGCTGTTGCATTACCAAACTCCGTAAAATAAGTAGGAATCTGCCAATCAGTCTTGGTCACAAATAGTCGCTTTGTACTTGAGCACAGTTTTTACGATGTAACAGGGATTTATACAACGGATTTCATGGGCCACTTAATCACAACGCGTATAACCACGCCATCAAAGTTGGCGAAATTGCATCGTAGCACCAGCGGAGGTGTCACTAACCTGTGGCAAAGTTGTGCACCTGGGAAGGTCCGTTATCCATAGTTGAATTATTCACGAGAAGCATCAGTTATAAAATATTTCTCTCCTGCAAGCTGTCAACGTAAAAAGGACGCTTATCGCATCCCTCAAATAAAATGTGTTTGTATTTGCATACGCTTATGGTTGTCCTCTGCTGCATCTCGTGATGGGTCCACATACACTTCGAGTGGTAGTAGAACGTATCGCAGTAGTTTTTTTTCGTTTGTCACTCCATGTGTAGCATGAAGAAACTAACCAAGACATACCAGTAAGAAACCTTGACCCTATCGTCATCGAAAGGCGAAGAACAGTACTTTAGTTTTGTTGATTGAACATTCACACTGATTTTGCTGACTTTAGTTACTATATTGCTTTTTTGAAGTTGGTCCTCAACTGCGAGTTTTCATAAACTTAGTAAACCCCTCAGATGGGTAGGTTGTTATCCTTGTCCGATACTGTCAAATTCACGAAAACCCATGGCCAAACCTGCACAAAAAGGCATGAGAGGACCCAGACGCAGTGGGGGCAGTTAAGTGGTCGGTTTGCTCATTGTGTACTTGCTTTTGCTTTGTAAAGTTGTAGTCATGTCTGATCCAGTCGGCCTCAGTGATGTCGCGAATTTGACCTCCACGCGTGACTGTTCACGGCAGCGCATCTGGACAACTCGACGTATTCTCCTCTCCAACGACGGAGACCGAATATCAGAGGTCCAAGAACCACTTCCACGTCTTGACGAACTGTGTTGAGCCAGGTTTCGAGTTGGCCTCTCATTCGATTCCTCCGGGTGCCAGTTTGATAACAGCAACACTATACTCATTAGGTGGACTATAAAAAAACTTGCCCAGTCATCTAAGTCGTCGTTCTTGGATGACTTGATTTGTTGTCCTAGTCAATGTGAACCGTATCATTCGAGCCCTCAGGCATTGGTGGTTAAACACCTCCAGTTTTGCTCATCTTTAACGCACGCAGCCTGACTTTTACAGCCGTATAGGAGGATTGACCGGATGGATGTATGGTATACATGGATCTTCGTGACAATGGGGGTGCCGCGTCGTTCCCGAGGCACCTTCTACGGATTGAGAAAACCCTGTGCGCAACATCTCGGAATTCAATGTCTTTAATATGCCTATTGGACAGAATTCTCGCCCAAAAATATATGAAGTTGTCAGCCATTAGTCCTGAGGACAGTTTTTGTTTTGCCTTAGGCGCGTGCAAACCTTCCGCCCCTCGTTTTTACCTTGCGATTGGAATCCTGTGGTCACGGTCCCCGGAAGGCTGAAACCTACGCATGCAGCCTTTCACTGCTTAGACGCTATAACTGATGAGGAATGCAACATGAAAACTGGTCTTCCCAGCATTAATGGATACATCGACGGAATTTGCCGCTTCATATAGCCGTGACACCACAGACTGAAGATAACCAAAACTTAGGGTTAGCAAGGCAATATCTTCAGTGTAGTTGAGGTCAGTCAGCTGGTGTCGAAGTGAAAACTCCAGTGTCAAACTCGTGTGGGTTTTTTTCATGAATCTAGTACATGGCGTTATTGAAGAGAATGTGCGACAGGATATAAACTTGTCGAAAGACAGGTTTACTATCGAACAGTCACTACATGGATTCATGTTGGACGGAATCTGGCACATCGGCGAAGTCAACAAAACAGAGGGTCGTTTGTTGCTGGTAATCATGGTGTAATTTGAGAATGCGCTGCAGTATGAATATCTGATCTGCGCGTCCACGTCTGGTTGATCGTGTCCCAAGTCTCTATTCTCCAATTATGTCAATTAACTTTCATCTATTCCTCGTACTATAGACCTACAGAGGACACTTGTCTTCTTTAAGCGGGTGTTCTTGTAGGCTAGCATAACTTTACTCCAAAGTTTTTCCACTTCGTTATTACTTTTTGGATCATTAGAGAATAAGTTACAACTGGGTAAACAGTAACACTCGTTTTTTTATTTTCTCTCCAGACTGGCAAACAGAATGCCTAAACAGGACTGCTGAGTATGGCCAGGCCAATTTCATATACAGCCTACCCACAAGTGGCGGAAAAACTCTTGTGGCCGAAATGTTGATGTTGGCCGAACTTCTTCTGGCACACAAGAATGTTCTATTCATCTTTCCCTTTGTGTCCATTGTCCTGGAGAAGGTATTTGACCGAATCCCTTTTCCCAAGTTATGCAGAGCAATTTTAAGATCTTTTCTTGCTTCTGTTTAGAATTACAAAATACTACACTTCAACGCGCATCATACGTGGGTCAAAAAATCCAAAACTGGGAATTTTGTTTTATCCGGCTTCACAGCTTTTTGTATCGAGCACTTACAACAGGAGAAACAAATGCAATTAAAACCTTCCCTGAAGAATGTTATTCAAAACTTGCCACATACTGACGTCAATCCTCACCTACGATTTAAGCAGATAGCGTGTTCGAGTGATACGGTATGAAACACAGGAGCACCCTATTTAAGCGGCATGTTCTTCTTACTAGATCGGAAACGGAAAGAATTCACAAAACCTTAATCTAATTCAAATAAAGGTGATGTCTTCATAAAACACAGTATATGAAAGCACTAAGCGTTTCAATACTTAAACAGTTCAACAAATTTTCTCTATATTTTGGAATCTCAAATGACATTTTAGTCGGTGTCACAACATCCTAAGTGCTCAATTTGCACTATCTAGCATTTATTTTGTGCTGCAGAATACAAATAAATTCTTCATCCGCATTCTCAAAAAACTAGCTGCCCCTTAACTGCACTAAAATCCATTATAAGTTTCATCTTTGAGCTTTCTCAGCCTGCATGCTTCTTAGAAGCCCGTCTTGCCAACCTGGTGAAAGATCGCTTCTCCTCCCCTATGGAGTTACGCTTATCAACCGTGCTCTCGTGGACAGTAATCGACTTCTAATGAATGTAAACCGAGCCCTTTCTGCCCTACCAAGCAAGTATGCTAACTCAGCTCACAAATGTGTGTCAGCAAGTCCGGAGAGCTTATCTTATTTTGTGGATGGCGCCGAATACCAGGGATCCAAGCTCTAACCCGATCTAATCATCTTATTGCGGGTTTGGAACTAACCTCTGTCATTTTCAACGAAGCAAATGGTGGCATTAGTCTCATGTGTCGGTTTTTTACCAAGACACGGGAATAGGAAGCCGCTATGGTAATGCAGATAGCCCCGCCCAAACTTCCAGCAAGGGTCAATATTCCTGTCATAAACTATAAGGCAAACTTTAACCCCTAACTCAACCCTAACCCTCAACTTAACCCTTACGTGAGCATTAACCCTAACACTAATCTCACTCTATACTACTGACTGCTTGTTGATAGTTAAATGAATATTACGCGGTAATCGCGCTGTGGCTGATGAAGTTCGGTCCAGCTATTCATATCAATTTTCGGTTGGCGCCTATAAACCTTAGTTCAAACTGATCTACTCAAAGTTAGCGACTTCTTTCTAAGGAAATTAAATGCAATAACTAACTCTACTCTCCCTAAAACCTAACAAAAGGCCCCGGAATAGGGGACGAGTTTGTATTCCCGATTTATCCACGCATCTAAACACATGCAAAAATCTTCTCAACCGTATCTCCGCGGGGCCTTTTCCATGTTATCTGGGTGGATGCGGGTCTTTTTGTTCGTGATAATGTCATTCGAGGATCGTTCTCAAGCTTTGAGAACCTCGAACCCCTGGTTTTAGTTCATATTCTAAACGAATTGTTCAGCACACACGACTCCATAAGACTGGCCAGCACATCTCCTTGTTGGTTTGGGTATTACTGCAATTTAATACATATTTTTATCCGCTATAGGAAGACATTTCGGTCAGTATCAGTTTGGATGGTAATATCCTGCTTACTCTGTCCGTTTACGAGAACTTTGTCTGCATTTCATGGCCGCAGTCCTTAGCCACAAGGTGGAGTGTATTCTGATCAAGGATTTTACTGGCGACTAATTCGCCTTTTTGTTCGTCATTTACATCGGCATAATGGAGATCGACCATTGAACAGTCAGTTGTATTTTCGACATCGTTCGTCAGTTTGCATTGTTTCACAATTACGTAAGAGGGTTTGCTCAATGCATTATTATTGGGCCTCTACCCGATTATCGCACTGCCTTGTGTATCGCCCATTTCCAGCCTGCAGGTGTGCTCGCATCCCTTGTTACTCTATGAAATCAGGGTGGCATAACATCTAGGTCTTGCTAAAAGTGGTATTGTACCTATAATTTTCCCCTGCTTTGTGGAGTTTGCCTAAATGACAGCTGAATAAACTGGGCACAGTACTGTAGCAGTCTACGCGCATTATCTGTCTTCCCTCTTCTGTGCTATTATAACTCAAAGTTATTATCAATAAAGCCACCATTCATCTGCAGCTTCTTACGTTGACTTTAGACCTCATTTTCAATCAGTTCCTGCTATATCCTTGAACCGGTGTCCATTTGTCCTTTATATTATATCGTTGGGTGACACTTTACTGTGACGCTTAATACTTTCACGGTGAAGTTCATGTAGTTCCTAATTTCCAACATCTCCCTCCCCCCACGCAGGTCAGGAGCATGAATCCACTTGGTCTGGAACTAGACTTCCTGGTTGAAGAGTACGCCAGCACTCGAGGTCGTATTCCGCCCAAGAAGCGGTCACAGAGGCCCTCCGTCTACCTCGCCACCATTGAGAAAGCCCATAGTATTGTCAACAGTCTTATCGACTTAAAGCGTCTAGATGAGATTGGTCTTGTCATCGTGGACGAGGTGAGTACGATTTGCATAATTATAGGACTTGCGTTGAGTCACAGCTTTCATTCACAAACTGAAATCTTCCTTTCAGTTGCACATGCTGGGAGAGGGCGGATCAAGAGGCGCGACACTTGAGATGTTGCTCACTAAGGTGAAAGTTGTCTCACGTAAGTTAACGACTGGGTCTTTTTTAGCGTACGTTTATTTTACCATATTTAGGGGTCCCCCTAAAAGCGCCATCCCCCGTTTACATGCCAAGGTAGTTTTGCAGATCAGACAGAGAAGAAAATATCGCCTCTTTTGGTACCGAAATCTTGGCCCGAGGGAATCAGAGACTTCTACATGTTTTTTAGATCTGTGCACAAAAGTGAGTAGCAAACCAAGGAGTTCGCCTGTTGTGAATTACGAGGCCCATCATTTTCCCAAGGGCGAAGTGACTTGCACATTAGTTTTATTTTTGCGCATTGTTTACCTCACTCTCTTCCGCATCCACCATGCTTCCGTGAAAATACAGTCAGGTGAGCGTCTGATATTTATTGCGCGTCTGACTCCAAGTTTACCCGTGCCACTCACGTGCTTTTCTCTACACGCCAAGATGCTGACTTTAAGCGGGGTCTAGGATCTCCCATCGAAGAGGGTTACCCTAAGGGCTACCTCATGAGGGAGTTATCGCAGCCTACCTATCAATCCATGAGCCGAACTAGTTGGCAACCTTGTCGGATTTCGTCGTGGGGAGAATTAGGCATTGGATTGCCCGCACTTCCTTCCATCCCATCGTGTACGAGTTTCAGTGCTTATATGATACTTGTGGGGTGTAGGGGTACTAGTTAGGGCAGCACCACACAGCTTGCATTTGGTCGCTCCATTTGTCTCGTACAGGTGGTGAATGCTCCTGTGGCCGCCTCTAACTGGTACCCAACTCTCACCTGTGGCTCCTCGAAGTTGGGTTCTTCCCAGCGGCCACACCCCGGACAACCGTCACGACCGGCGGGCTAAACCAGGTGAGGGTCTCCGGTGTTGTGTGTGCCTCCACACTCGGTATGTCTGACTCCCGAACTTCCCACCTCCCCCCTCTCAAAAAGTCCTACAGCAACCCCGTAGGCGGCCCAGACTAACTCGGGTCGTTCTCCCACTAAAACAAATCCGTGACCCATAGTGGAGTTCGGCAGCCATCTGGGATGTCCGAGCAGCCCTATTTAGGGATAGCACTGCTTTCCTCCTCGCGGAGGAAGGGGCTAGAAAATGTGCCCTAAAAAATGCTGGGTCACGTCTTCTGCAGCCGGCCGCGGCTCGCAGATCGCAAACTACGCGGTCGTAAAACTCAAACAAACAACAATACCCCCCGTCCCCATCCCCCTCGCCATACTCTCCAGGCTGCTCGGGTGAGTCCACTCACACTAGCAGCCTGGAATGTTCGCTCCCTTTTAGACAATCCTAGGAGCAACCGGCCAGAACGGAGGACGGCGCTAGTCGCTCGGGAACTGGCGCGCTACAAGGTGGACATTGCTGCTCTCAGCGAGACCCGATTCTCTGAGCAGGGTCAACTGGAGGAGGTGGGGGCCGGCTACACTTTCTTCTGGAGCGGCCGGCCAAAGGCAGAGCGACGCGACGCTGGTGTTGCCTTTGCCATCCGTAACGACATCGTGGGACGTCTGCCCTGTCTGCCGCAGGGTATCAATGATCGCCTGATGAGCCTCCGCCTGCCTCTTCGGGGAGACCAGTTCGCCACCATCATCAGCGCCTACGCTCCCCCAATGACGAGCTCTGATGCGGCGAAACACAAATTCTACGAGGACCTGCACGCCTTGCTGGCGACTGTGCCGAAAGAGGACAAGTTAATTGTCCTTGGTGACTTCAATGCCCGCGTCGGCACGGACCACGCTGCCTGGCAGGGAGTGCTGGGTCCCCACAGTCTAGATAACTGCAACGATAACGGCCTCCTTCTTCTGCGCACGTGTGCGGAACACCGTCTCCTGCTGACCAACACCTTCTTCCGCCTTCCGACGCGGGAGAAGGCCACGTGGATGCATCCTCGGTCGTGGCGCTGGCATCTGCTGGACTGTGTTCTCGTCCGGAGGCGAGATCGACAGGACGTGCTGGTAACCAAGGCGATCCGCGATGCCGATGGTTAGACAGATCACCGCCTCGTCATCTCTCAGATGAGGCTCCGACTGCAACCCCGACGAAGGCCCCAAGGCAAGAGGCCGCCATGTATGTTAAATACCCTTTTATTAAATTTGCCTGCTCACTGTTTTGATTTCAGCAACCAAATAACCGAGAAACTGGAGGACCTGCATGCTCCAGATGATAACGCTACCGTGGAGACACGATGGTGTCAACTGCGAAATGTCATCCAGTCCACCGCCTTCGATGTACTCGGACGCGCACACCGTCGACACCAGGACTGGTTTGACGACAATGACGCCGACATCAGCAACTTACTTGCGGAGAAGAATGGACTACACAAAGCTTACATGGACCTTCGGACTGACGCCACCAAAGCAGCCTTTTTCAGATGCCGGCGCCTTGTACAACAACGGCTGCGGGAGATGCAGAATGCCTGGATGATCCGAAAGGCTGAGGAAATCCAGGGGTATGCGGACCGCAATGAAATGAAAAACTTTTTCAAAGCCATCAAGGCCATCTACGGCCCGTGTATCAAGGGGTCCGCACCGCTGCTCAGCTCTGACGGCACAACACTGCTGACAGAGAAATCTCAAATTCTGAAGCGCTTGGCCGAGCACTTCAGAAGTGTCCTTAATTGCTCATCAGCCATCTCCGATGCTGCCATCGACCGGCTCCCTCAAGTGGACACGAACAATGACCTGGATCTGCCGCCTTCCCTACCAGAAACCATCCGGGCCGTGCAGCAGATTTCCAGCGGTAAAGCACCGGGATCCAACGCAATCCCACCGGAAGTCTACAAGCACGGTGGGCCCCGGCTGATGGCAGAACTCACAACACTCTTCCAGGAGATGTGGCGCCAAGGACAAGTTCCTCAGGATTTCAAAGACGCGACCATCGTCCATCTCTACAAACGGAAGGGGAACCGGCAACTCTGTGATAATCACAGAGGCATCTCGTTGCTCAACATCGCTGGGAAGATCTTCGCCCGTATCCTTCTCAATCGTCTTAGTGGTCACCTAGAGCAGGGCCTGCTCCCGGAAAGCCAATGTGGCTTCCGCCGACACCGCGGAACAACCGATATGATCTTTGCCGCCCGCCAGCTACAAGAGAAGTGTCAGGAGATGCGAACTCACCTATACACTACGTTCGTGGATCTAACGAAAGCCTGTGACACGGTGAATCGTGACGGACTGTGGAAAGTCATGCAGAGCGGTTCACGCACATGGTGCGTCAGCTTCATGACGGGATGACGGCGCGCGTAACTGACAACGGGACGGTATCCGAAGCATTCGCAGTGACCAACGGAGTAAAGCAGGGCTGCGTACTGGCCCCCACCCTCTTCAGTCTCATGTTCTCGGCTATGCTGATGGACGCCTACCGTGATGAGCAGCCTGGTATTCGCATCGCCTACAGAACTTACGGGCGCCTTCTCAACAGTCGGCGTATGCAGGCTCCAACGCGCGTGTCTACGACTACAGTCCATGACTTGCTCTTCGCGGACGACTGCGCCCTTAACACCGTGACGGAGGAGGACATGCAAAGGAGCATGGACCTCTTCGCCGAAGGCTGCGCCGATTTTGGATTAACAATCAGTACAGCCAAAACGGTTGTCATGCACCAGCCGCCACCCAGCACGGAATACAATGCTCCTCGAATCAATGTCAACGGTGCTCAACTCAAAAACGTGGAAACCTTCGCTAATCTAGGAAGCACGATGTCGCGCAACACGAGAATCGATGACGAGGTTGCCCAACGGATCTCCAAAGCTAGTCAGGCCTTCGGCCGACTGCAGGCCTCCGTGTGGAATCGCCACGGTATTCACCTGAACACCAAACTGAAGATGTACAAGGCCGTCGTCTTGACGACACTCCTTTACGGAGCGGAAACCTGGACCGTCTACTCGAACCAAGCCAGGAAGCTGAATCACTTTCATCTCAGCTGCCTCCGCAGAATACTGAAGCTGAGATGGCAAGACAGGATCCCGGACACGGAAGTCCTGGAGCGGACCGGAATCCTCAGCATCCATGCCATGTCGAGGCAAGTGCAACTGTGATGGAGCGGCCACCTGGTAAGAATGGACGACGAGCGACTACCCAAACGACTTTTCTACGGAGATGTCGCTACGGGTTCTCGCCGGCAGGTAGGTCAAAAACGACGCTACAAGGACACTTTGAAGAAATCGCTGAAGCAACTGCAAATCAACTCGGCGACCTGGGAGGACCTCGCCCAGGATAGACCGGCATGGAGAAGATCAGTGAAGACTGGTTCAGCGATCTATGAGGCCAACCGGATCGCCGCCGCCAAGGCCAAAGAGCGGCACGAAAGTCACCAGCGCCCCGGACCAACACCGCCAATGCCCAGGCCCTGCCAACATGCCCGCGCTGTCAACGCATCTTCCGCGTGCGAATCGGCCTGGTTGGACATCTTCGGATGCAATGCACCAACAATCCGACAATTCCAATTTCTATGTCAAATTCGGCCAACCCTCCTTCTGACTCTCCCACCCTCACTCCTGGAATCAATTCCATTACTCCCACCATCATAGAGACCACATCCATCTTCTCATCGCCTGCTACCCCCACCACCGCCTTCGCCTTCACTTCCTCCACCACCACCACCATTAGCGATGGGGAATCTCTCCTAAGCTGTACTTAATGCGACCGCACATTCACCTCACGCATCGGCCTGGTCGGTCACTTGCGAATACATCGTACAGAGACCGGTGAGCCAGTGCCTGGAACACCATCACACAGCAGATATCGTCGCCTCCACTGCCCTCACTGTCCTCGCGCATTCACTCATCGCATGGGCCTATTCGGTCACATGCGCATCCATGACAGCGGAATACACCACAATGCTGACAACACCGATACACCATGCACACTCCGCTCCTGCCATTCTTAGCGCCCCTGACACCCCCACTACCATGAATGACATCCCCCAGCCTCTAACCGTGTGGAGTGGCTGAATGGCGGACTGAGAGTCAGGCTGCAATGGCTCCTTCTTAATGTGGCCTTTATGGCACTCCCACTCCGTGGGATCCAAGCCAGGTGTGGTTGCACGCCCAGGGCGGCTCCGGCCGCGCCAGCCACCTGCGCCCTCTCCCATCTCCGGTCTTCTTGACTCTGTCTTGACACCGGGCTCAGGTGGGGGAGGAGGAGAGATGCGGTAGCTGCAGCGCAATGCTACTATCACTTTAAAACTAATTCACGCGCAAGTCACCGTCCCTGCTCCACCCTTCCATGGAGCATACGGTGGACATCGTCGGACTACGACGGTCGAACTGTCGATATGATACTTGTTCTATCGCAAACGATATGGACAACCATTGTCGCGGACAGTACAGAACGTAGTTTTGACCAAGATTTGCATTTTTATGGTGAACTGGAATTTCGATGCATCTATCTCACTTAGCCCCTCCCAAGTACACCGTATTCCGTGGGCAATGTAAGTTCAAGGCGACCGAGGTTCATTTAGTCTCAATGGCTGATCAGGCTTTACAGTGCGTTTGTCTGCTACGCACTTTCTGATTCATTAACTGTACACTTGCCAGCCTTTGCTTAGACGGTATGGAATCTCTCGCGAGAATGTCATAAGCGTCACACGATGTGGGTGTTGTTTTGGCTTGAACCATAACCTTGATTAGAACCGCGTTATTCTCCTAGTTAGCAGCCCTTCAAGCAGCGACGTTAAAGTTGAGCCGCGCCAGATTTGTTTTAATGAGGAATGCGCTGACTTATCCTGGAATGGAACCCCTAGGTATCGACTTCACGCTTGTCCGAGCCTTTCGGGTGGCTAGTGTTGGGACTGAAGTGACTTAAAGCCCTCATCTAATGCCTGCTGCACAATCTCTTCCAATCGTTGAATATCCGGTCTGGTGTTCGACAAGGTTGCATCCTGTCGTCCATTCTGTTAAACTGCACCATCAACTGGATTCTCGAAAGGGCCCTACAATGTTTTAATGGTGTGGAGTTTGCACTCGGACGCCGACTGACTACCACAGACTACGCTACGATATTGCCTTGATATCCTCAAGCTTTGGTGATCTGCAGTCTGGTGTCACGGCTTAATAAGATCGCTACTTCGGTCGGTTTATCCATAAACGCAGAGAAGACCAAATTGGTTTTAGCTGCATCACCAACGAGGAGAAGACATCCCTGGATAAATATAGGACTCTCAACTTGCTGAAGTAGGCAGTATCAAATACCTCAGGTTGAGGCTGCTTCCGAATAGACAGTATGGACGACATTATTTACCTACTCGATGTTGCTAGTCGGGCTTTCTCAATCCCCAGAAAATGCCTATGGATCCGACGCGACGTCTCCCTCGTCACGTAGATTCGCATGTACCGTGCATCCGTCCACGGTTGTCAATGCTCGAATTTGACTGTGGAAGATGAGCGAGAACTGGAGGCCTTTGATCACCGCTACCCAAGGGCCATCCTTCGAATAAAGTAGGCCGACTACGTCTCAAACGAGGCAGTCCGCATTCGCTGCGACAGTATCTTAAGGATATCTCTGGCCATCCAAGAAACAACTGAGGTGGTTTGGCCAAGTCCTCCGTCGTCTGCTTCACGGGCTCAGTTCTACTGCTCTCGATCCGCCGCCGTTGCACACCTAGAGGCGTCAAAGAAGAGGTCAGCTGAAGATCGGGCTCGACAAGGTTCGGTAACACATTGAGGCGGTGCTTGGACCTTCGGTATTCGGCGTCCGTTGCTGGAGAATTGAATGGATTAATCTATCCAGGTACGCTGCCGCGAATCGTCACGCATGGATATCACTGAGGCCGGGTGCATCAGTCATGCTTGTAGCCATACCAAGTAGAAGTACTGTCACGCATACAAAATGAAAGTTAAGCGCTCGCGTGGATTCCGATATAAGCCGATGTGGCCCACCTTTCTGTCTTACACAACTGCGGCGTTATCAGTTTGGAGACAGCGTGACAACGAATGCGCGCACACAAAGTCATCACAGGCCCTCGTTTCGCCTAGGACCACTAGCCGTTGTTTTGAGAACATTGCAGAAGTCAGGAGTCTTCTCTCAACCTACATACCTTCGTACCTCTTGTCTGGATCATTAATGACGCATCGCGCTTGCATAATTTATCTTCGCCGTATTTCGCATTCGGCCCAAGTACTCCCTTACCCATGGGCTACCACATGACAGCAGAACCTCAGGTACTCCTTTGTTCCTTACTGCGAGACAATTTGTTGCCACTCGTTGAATTTGCTGGCTAAGGCACTACATTATGTACTGCCGTTGTCGTTTCCGTGAAATCGCCCTGTTTTTTAAACAAATATCTGTGTGGTCAGAAATGCGCGCAGTACCAGCTTGTTTTATCTGCCGTTTTTTAACGATACTGACATATAAAGTTGATTCAACTGATCATATATTCTCGTCTCAAGATCTATCAACTCCTGTACCAGCTGGCCACTTCGATGATACCAAAGTATTTCTTTAAAATATTTACAAATCTATCATGGCAGCGTAAGTTATGTGGTAAGACTCCAAGCCGCTAACATCTGGCCCCGTTCGCTAGGAGAGGGGAAGAAGAAGGATAGTGTATTCTGGAGAAGAAGATGGCAGCTGGGCGAGGCCACGTCGGGAACCGCGTGGGTGACTTTCCCAAGTGTGAGAGAGTGGCGAGGCCATGAAGATGATTTCCCGGTTTGGTGAGGGCCAGACAACTAGGGGTGCACACGGGCAATTAGTCGCGAGGTTTTCTGCGTTGCAAAATGCGTCCGGAGTTGAGCTACAACACACCTGTTGTTTTTTGGGGAAAACTGATTCCTGTGGATTTGTGAATGCGGTTGTTCTTCCGAATTCTAACTATGTCAACAACTCAATATGCACCAGCTTTGTGCTCTGCCAATCATTCTATCTTTGTGCCTCTAACTGACTTCCTCCAAATAGCGATTAATTTATGAGATCAAAAAGCAGCAATTTGTAAAAACCCTGTTTGTTTATCGGTTTTCTTTCTGTGCATCATTTCCAGCGAAGACGCGTATAATTGGGATGAGTGCCACACTCTCTAACCTTTCCGAGCTGACCGCCTTCCTTAGTGCCCAACTCTACACCAACGACTTTCGTCCTGTTGAACTTTTCGAGTACGTCAAGGTGGAGGACCACATCTTCCGAGTTCTACCCGCCGACCAAACTGTGTCAGCACAAAAGGAAAGTGAAGATTGTCTCTCAGACGGTATCGTGCACGAAAGAGTAATCAACTACAAGGTCAGTCTCTCTTTTCGCTATTTCACAACGACTGTGAAAATCGTTATTAATAGTACCGACGAGAGCAAGGGACGTAGGGATGACCATTTATGACTTATCAGCTGTCGTCAGCCAGCCATACCCAACCCCACGTTTGAATGACCTGGTTGTCGAGCGTCAAGTAGCCCAACGCCCCTCTACTGAACTACGGGTCTGGTTTTCTGTTGGCTGTAATCGGGAATATAACCTATTAGTAGGTGATTATGGCCAATTTTAACAATTAGTTTGAACCACTTGTGAAAAAATCTGCGGCTTCGGTGGGATTCTAACCCACGCCAGCAAGATGAAGGTTTTAGTACATCCAACTCTTAGAAAATCCTGCTTGGGCAGTCAACTTAGTGTATCAGAATTGGCGGTTTCCATACATTGCAGCAGGCTGGGTGGGTAACTTGACTCAAGTGTGATTAAACTCACATCACGCGGTAGGGATCTCGTAGCTCAGTTGGCTAGAGCGTTGGCTGTACTAAAGCCTTCCCCTTGCTGGCATGGGTTCGAATCCCACCAAGGCCGCTGACTTCCTCACAATTCGGTCAAAATAATATTACCTGACGTTGGAGAAGCGTTCACCGATCCGTGCACACATGGACACCAGAAAATAAGTGAAACTTTAAACCCCAGTCGCCTTGCTATATTCGCATTTGCGAAAAATATGGCCTCATTATCATTTCAGTTGTGTTTGCTAGCAGACAGTTCGGTACTAATGAAAAACCCCGGGATCTTGCAGTGCACCTTGTCTGGAACTGTGGTTGCTGAGACTGTTCGCTGAACTCATGCTTGGTTGTTCATCTGAGTTATTGACAATAAGTCTTTGTTCTTTCCTTCCACCGATTGGCTAGATATTCACTTCAAAAGTTACGCGTCATTCGGATCTTGTAAGAAGACGACTACAAATCTGCAGTTCCAGATCCTTGTTTTAACGTCCTAGGAATTCCAAGTTTGCTTGCTTATTTCTGGGATTGATGGCTCTGAATGCGTGGCTCTACTTACGGGACTTTAATGCCGGACTTTCGCTATGATGACAGCTGTGTGCTTTGCCTCCACAAAATGTCGTTGTTTCTCTCGCCATCTTTTTCTAAGTACACACCGGCCCTGTTGAAACGCGACCCCGACCACCTGGTAGGTCTCGTGACCGAATGTCTCCTCGATGGTCAGCCTCAGACGCCTTCCATGGACAGTGACCCCGATGATGACGAGGAGGGAGAGGCAGACACACCCCGTCCGCGGCGATCCCGCAAGCTGCCCTCCTGTCTCGTCTTCTGTCCGACGAAAGCGCACTGCGAGAGCACTGCCTGTCTGCTGGCCGAACTTCTGCCACCGGCGGTACACAAAACAGTGCGGTCGGCTCTCCTCGAGCAACGTCGGCGCCTTTTGCAGAACCTCCGGCTGGATGCGCAGCGCGAGTCTGTGGCGGCAGCAGCAGCGACAACTGACGACGCCAACGCCGGTGCCGGTTGCTGTCCCATCCTTGAGGCTACTGTGCCCCGTGGGGTGGCCTACCACCACAGCGGCCTCACCCAGGAGGAGAGACGGGCCATAGAGGAGGCCTATTTAGATGGTGTGTTGAGGGTGATTTGTTGCACCTCTACTCTCGCCGCTGGGGTTAATCTGCCGGCTCGCAGGTTAGTAGTTGTAACCAGCCAGCTCCTCGCTACTCTTGATTCCCCTCCCCTCCCCCAATTTTCAACGTCTTTAGCTGGTGTACCAGCAAAGTGAGAACTGAATTAGGCAGCGCTACCGACCAAAACAGGAGGTATCAGAATAACCATTCATCAGTCGGTCGCACTCCAACCCCAGGGTGGCGTGGGCCGATCAATTTGGATTGCAGGACAGAATACGTCTTGATTCAGCTTCCCCAGTAACTTTATTCCAGAGACTTCGCTGGTGGTTACATGTTCAGGATCAAGCAATAATCGAGAAGCATTTGCAACATAGTTTGCAGGCATCACCGTCTTGGAGGTACCTCCGGCAACTTCTGCTGACTGGTCCTGTTTGAAAGCCCCCGACTTTGTAGGATATCGCGACCCACAGATTATGCCCCTGGTTACAGGTCAAGAAGTGCAATGGAGGAGGATTGATACCAAATGTGTTTTCGATTAATATTAATAGTATATATATATATAAAGTATGGTTAAACCGCGTGGTAGATACACTGAACCAACACGGGGCCAAATGAGGGTGTGACAGGCATTATTTGAGATGGGGTCCCATAAAAAATGCCGATTAGGGGGCGTGACGAACATGGTCACGCGTAGGTGCAGGCTCATGCTGCACCCTGCCACTTTTGCCATTTATGGCTCTCCCACTCGGTAGGATATGTTTCCTCTGCGCCCGATCCGCCTCCGGTCTTCTTGATACCGGGAGAGTGTGGTAAATGATGTGCAAGCAGCTTACTTAAAACTAATTTGCGCGCAAGTCACCGTATACCACCCTTATGTGGAACATACGATGAACATAGTCGGATTACGACGGTTGAACTGACCTGGTGAAACCTACTCCAAAGATATTTCAGTCATGGCAAAATGCCGACTTTTTAACGGGTTTCTTGTTGGCGGCGTGCAGAAAACAAACTGTAAAAATGACTACTTAGTTAGCATTTCTCCCATTGATGTTGGGGTATCCTTATAAATTTAAATATAGTTTATAGACAATATGCACGAAAATATTATTATACTCCTTTGGTAGCAAAATAACGTCTTCTTCAGCTTTTGTTCTTGAAGGCGTATGTTTAATTTTTTAAACCCTTCTTTTAATCCGCCATTGATTTCGAACCTCCATTACTTTTTACGCTTAAGGCCTCCATGCTACAGATTTCCCTTCTTTTCGTGTAAGAGAACTCTTACATTTCTGAAAAAGAAGAGGCGATCACTGGAACATGGTGCTTATTGGCCTGACTTTTCGGATATTCTCTCGAACCCATCATCAGAGACAGAAAGGGTTATAGATGCACAGGTGAGCAGTATTTATAGTACGTAGTGGCCACGCGATCACATGCGTACTACAATTAGCAACCGACGGAGATCGCGATAGCAGCAGTATTATAAATACTGCTCACCTGTGCATCTATAACCCTTTCTGTCTCTGATGATGGGTTCGAGAGAGTATCCGAAAAGTCAGGCCAATAAGCACCATGTTCCAGTGATCGCCTCTTCTACCTGGAACTCTCCTGTTCGCTTCTATCTTACATTTCCGTGCGCCGTTAATAAAACGTCATGTAGAGCTCATATAATTTTGCCGTGGATGTGCACTGTGTAATTTACTTTACAAGCAGCATTAACAATTGGACAGAGGCGATGCTTTATGAATGCACCGAAAACTTTGAAGAAGACTTAATTTACTACCACGAATATTTTTGTGCACTTTTCTATTTGAATTTATAATGGCAATGAAAATCACTGGGAAAAAAGCTCGTTCAAAAGCCGTCCTTCTGGCGTAACGGAAATGCCATGGGACTGCGCTATATGATAATTTAGATTACAACCCTGCCTACGTACCCTTTTCTAATCAAAAATTCCTCTCACAATTTCGATTAACATTTCATTAGATGTATGTATACTGTATGTATACTCTTCTGGGGGTCAACCTCCAGCGTGCGTATTATTTATCTTCAAGTTGTTTCAAAAGGGCCGTGGTGAGTAGCCTGTAGTTTAGGAGTTATCCAGATGGCGTATGGGCCAGCTGTACTTTCTACGCGCGTCGGCCATCCTATACTCCATCTTTACCTGATGTCAGGCTCAAATCTGTGAACGTGTGATGTTAAGTGCAGTCGGAGGTGGCTACTTGCTGTGCCTCTCCAAAGTCCGTTGACTCTTTTGTGAGAGGGCACTAGCTATTTTATGACACCCACAAGCGCGGCTTAGTTGATGCAAAACGTACTCTATTAGGAGGGGGGGAAGAGTGACGTGTTTAGAGGACCTGGCGGCCACTGGTAGATCCCCATAAAGTCTTTTGGTTACGCTGCCATCTGTCGGGCTGTTTCAAAAATCGTTGTGTCTACTCATCTTGGCGGCGAAAAAGTAATAATTATGCGAATCTATGGACCGGTCATTTTTGCGCGAAAAGAACGGCTCAGAGTCTCTACAGCTATTAGGGTTCATAGTAAGCCTAATCGTGATTTGAATAAGGTTACCTGATTGTCACCTCCCCCAGGAAATATGCTAAATTTGCTTGATTTTTAAGAGGATGACCAACAACCATGTCATTGGCGTATTTGATGTACAGACAGTCGTTTGGTGATCTCAAATCATCAGTATGAAGGGAGAAGAGATGAGGGGATAAGATGACACCTTGAAGAACACCGCAGTTGTTTGGAAGGACAAAAAATTTCCGCTTGCCGGAGTTTACCAAGCACATGACAATGCCTGAAAGGCGGCAACTTGTATCCACGTCAACATGAGCTAGCATCAGCGTGTGGTGCTCGTGCCGTTAGCCGCAACCCTGCTGCATAGTGTGTTGCGGTCTTCAGGCCTGCTCTGGTTTCTCATCAAAACTTCACTGATAGGTAAATTTGCCTTTCTACTTTCAACACTTGAGTACCGCAAAATGCGCCTTATTTTAAGGCGGGCGGTTCGCGTCATTGGAATCATAGACACATGCACCTGGTTAGGGTTCGGTGGCCGGGACTTGCTTTCACTGATATTCACCTACTGTCTGCTTCGGCGTCCTCAAGGGTTCCGCTTATAGAACAAAGCTCAATTTCCTTAGTTATAGACGCTTTGCAAGCAAGTGGAAGGCGTCGAGGCAGAATTTTCGTTATCGCAAATTATGCCGTTTTCAAATTTAAATGTTCTGACCTAGGTAGCACCGATTCCCGCCAAGTCCCCATTGTTTTTACTGGGAGGGGTGAACCGAAATGGCCTTATCTTCACGAGCTTTCTTTCCCCCCTTGTCTACACCCATTATCTGTTATAAATCGTTTTAAAAACATGTAAGTGGATAACTTCACTGCGTAGATCAGAGGTCAGCAAACTCCGGACTTTACGCCAGATACGGCCTAGCTAGTATTCCAGTCCGGCCTAACGTCCCTCCTCCCCTAGTTAATTCTTGTTAGATCCGGCCTAATTGAATTGTCGCGTTTTTGTTCCCCTTCATTACTGCTGGTTGCAGCTCAAGCTATGGCTCGTGTTTATATATAGAACTGATGTCAGGCGCTTGTATGAAACAGAAGCGCCTGACCGGGGAGGGATGATAAATGTTGTTGTAAACAAGTTCACTCTCTGGTCTCGGTTTCATTCACTTCTTACCGGGGTCAAGGCGTGCGTTGTGCACACGTGTGTGCTGTGAAGTGCGAAGCAATTTTATTTTATGTTTATATTACAGACATCGAGTTCCCGCACAGTAACCCCAATTACTATGCCTAAAGAGCAGAAGCAACGCGCAGCTACCAGTCTCTGGAAGGTTGACCTCGAACGTCGTGTCTTCAACCCCGAATGGACTGACGATTTAGATCGTCTCCTTCGTCAGTGAGAGCGGCCTCAAGGGCTTTCTAAAGTTCTCTGACGAGGTTGAGCTCTGTCGGTTCGGCTTCCTCGCTGATATCAGCTCTCACCTTAACGAACTTAACCTGAAGCTTCGAGGACGTGATGTGCTCATCACGAAAATAGAAGCCCACGTACGGGATATTCGAAGCAAAGCTGATTCTATGGGAGAAACAGCTGTGTAAGGGCGACTATGTCCGTTTCCCGCACCTCGCCCAGTGTGATGCAGCCCTCGTTGACACCAAAGAATGCACCAGTGTGCTGTCAACCCTGCGGAATGAATTCTCTTCGCACTTCAATGATGTGCGCTCTCAATCGCAAGAGTTCAAGATTTTCATCACTCCTTTTGAATTTCCCTATGACGATGCCCCCTCTGACTTTAACTATGACGAAACCCCCTCTGATGTGCAATTGGAGTTGATTGAACTGCAGGCTTCGGACGTTCTCTTGTCCAAGTTTACTTCTTGCACTACTCTCATTGACTTCTACCGTCAGCTGCCACATGCTTAGTTTTCAATGGTGTTAGCCCGTGCCAAGCGTGTGATCGTGTTTGACAGCACTTATTCGTGCGAGCAGCTGTTCTCCAAAAGGAAGTTTTGTAAGAACAAGCTGCACTCTTAGCTCACTGATAATCGCTTTAATGACATTCTGTTGCTGAACTCCTAATCATTAGAACCTGATATTGTATCTGTCTCTAAGAGCATGCAACATCATGTTTCCCATTGATCGTACTGTATTTTTGAATAATAAAGGTTTCCTTGGACACCTTGTTTCTTCTGGCCTAGTGTGCCTTCTTGACCTCCTGAAATGGTCTAGTAGTCTGAAAAGTTTGCCGACCCGTGGTGTAGATATACTTGTCTAACGATTAATTCAAAACCATTGTTTGCCAAGCCCACATTCTATAAGGCCGTTGAACATGTTTTTTTATCTTTATATATGTGTGTATTTCTTTAGGGTTATCATTCGCAAACCGTACGTGGGTTCCTCCTTCATCACCTGGAGCCAGTACAAGCAGATGATTGGTCGCGCTGGTCGTGCCGGCCTAGACAGCTTTGGTGAGAGCGTGACCATTTTACAGCCTGCTGACCGGCAACTGTTCGCTAGGCTCCTACGCACCTCACCAAAGCCGACAGAGGGTTCTGGTGACTCTCACGGTGACTCAGATGGGGCCTTCTGCTCCAGCAGCCTCTTGTATGATGACGGAAAGGGCCTCCGCCAACTCCTCCTTTCCCTCCTTGGTCTTGGGGTAGGTCCCCCTTATGTCTTCAAGATGCAGCGGATCAAACAGAGTAGATTGCACTTCTCCCCCCAACCCCCACACTAACAAGGTTCTTTTGAGACGTTCGGTTTATTTATAAAGTCGGCTACTTTCTGCGAGGCCGAAAGGAGTTTGTAAAGCTGGATGCCTAGTGGTTTTCCGGCCGGAAAATTCCCAATTCACTTTAAATGTTGCTTAGAAGCTAGCCAACCCGCTCGCCGTCCCTTTTGCTGGTTGAACGTTTAAGAGCTGTGACTTTCGATGCAGAACTTATGTAGTCCCAATTAAAAAGAATATTCGTGGTTGAAAAGTCGTCTTTTCGGGTTTTTTCGTCAGCCAGCCATACTCCAATCCCAACTGCGAATACCTGTTGAGGCTAACAGGAGATCATGGACGCTGGTCTTGGTAACCCGTATCATTTTCTTCATGCCTGACATGCTGAATATTTGGCTGTTAGTTTATCTGTTCTTGTTTACTGCATGCCGCTCCGCAGAGTAGGCGTTCATCAGCATGGTAAAGAACATGAACCTAAAATGTTGGGGACGATCACTTTGTCATGTTTCCCTCCTTTTGTCACCGCGAATGCTTCCAAAACTAACCCGTCATTCGTGAGGCGTGGCATCATGCCGTCTTGTAGCTGTCTTCTACTTATACTTGTTATGACTGCGACCATGCCTGATCTAGTCAACCTCGACAATGTCACTGATTGTGCCTCCACGCGTGACGATCCGTGGCAGCGGACCTGGGTAGCTCAATCCATTCTCTTCGCCAACGACGGAGACTGAATACCGAAGGTCCAAGAACTACTTCCATGTCTTAACGAACTGTGTCGAAACAGATTTGAGTTGACCCCCCCCCCCCCCCTCTTCGATGCCTCCAATTGGGATAGCGGTGCCGGATCTAGGGCAGTAACTAAACTCATAAGGTGAGCAACGAAGAACGTGCCGAAACCACCTCAGTCGTCGCTCTTGGATGGCCTGGGATATCCTTGCGATGTTTTCACAGCGATTGCGGACTGGCTCATTAGAATAGAATTCAGTGTACTTCACTTGAAGGATGTTCCTAAAGCAGTGATGGTCAAATACCTCCAGGTTTCGTTCATCTTCCGCACGAGCCATAGAGAAGGACGTACCGGACGGATGCACAGTACACACGAATCTTCGTAGCGATAGAAAGGTTGCATCGGGTTCATAGGCCCTTTCTACGGTTTAAGAAAACCCGACGAGCCGCATTGAATCGGGAGACAATGTCGTTCTTTGTCCGTTCGGTAGCTATCTCGCCCCGAGGTATTTGAAACTGTCTACCTCTTCAAGTTGACAGCCATCGATCTCAAGAGCTGCCTTCTCCTGGGTCAGGATGCGGCTTGAAAACACTTCGGTCTTCCCAGCGTTTCTGGACAAGCCGACCGATTTAGGGACCTCATTTACCCACGACACCATAGACTGCAGATCACCAAAGCTGGAAACTAGTGGGACGATATCATTGGCATAGTCTAGATCAGTCAACCGGCATCCGGGTGCAAGCTCAACTGCATCATCTTTATGTAGGACCATCCCAACAATCCAGTCGATAGCGTAGTCGAACAGAATGGGCGTCAGGGTAAAACCTTGTCGAACGCCAGGCCGAATACCGAATGGCTCTCTTAACATCTGTACAAATCTCTCCGAACATACATATTTCAGTATGATTTTCCAAAGTACATCCTTTATCCAATCTGCCTAGGTGATGTAGTGACTGATCCGTAGTTTATCGATATTCTTCTTGCAGTCGACGGCCCCGAAAACCGCCGGTGGTTCAGCGTTGTCTCCGGAAGGAGACTGTTCCAGATGCGTGTTCAAGCGATTGAGTAACACGAGGCAACTATCTTTTCAGCAATGTTGCGAAGAGAGATGCCGCTAGGGTTGTGACAAGCTTGACATTTCTTTTTCGCTTTTAACTTATGGCGACGGTTTCATCCTGGAAATCCTGTAGGATTTGTCTTCCTATCACCTCGACTGGACTGATGAAGTGTGAGTTGCCGAATTCGTAAACTGCGGCAAGAGCTGGCACGACGTAATGAGCTGAATAACTGTTCCACGGCTGTCCAGCGCTACCGAGCCGCAGTATTTACAGGTTCATAAGTGATTTTTAACATTTTTCAAGAAATTTCTCAGAGACTCGAACCTACGGGTAAAAGACCAAAAACGGGAGATAATTATAACTTCTGTTTCGCACCACAGTAATCCTTAGCTCTAACCATTCTTCCGACTAAAGCCTCCTACAGAGTGTATTTCTCCAACTCCACATAATTCAGAGCAGTAGATCCCAACAGCTTTCTGACGTCCAATATTTAGATAATTTGCTCTTTGTGGGTATTCCAACACTCGTACTGTTTATAATTATTTTGATTGACTTCTGTACTTCATGCCTAGTCAGTAAGTAAATCAAGAACGGTTTCTAAGCTGCAGTTTCGACAGCATCTTCTTGTCTTGATGGAATGTCTCCCTTTCGGCTACACTCCTCCCCTTGACCGCAAGCTTTTACATATTAGAATGATTACTTGTAGACATCCAGCTTAGAACCACCCTGTGACATCCGGCGCTTCAAGTATGTGACCGTTCTATTTGACAAATATGTATTTGAATAGTGTCTTTTGTTTCCCTTCTGTTCGGAAGCTGGCAACAAACCTGGCAGAACTACTAAGCTGCGCCGAACAAACCTTCTACGCCGTTCAACTGAAAAATCGACTAGGTGCGGAGACTGGCCGCGCGAGACTTGAGGCCAATGTGCGAGATCAGCTTCAGCACCTCCTGACAGGTCGTCTTGTGAGTGTCTCCCCCTCGCACGGTGTTGGTTCCCCTCTCCCACCCCTCACCAAGAGCCCTCGTATCCGGCCGACGGGGCCGCGCTCACCCAAGCTTCTCAAGGACTTGGCTTCATTGCCATCTCTGGAGAAACTTGAGCTCAAGGTTGGTTTACCACCTCAATCAGTCTTCCATCCTTAACTGGGAATTGCATACTATTTAAGTAGTCATTTTTAACCGAGTATTTTTTGTAAACGATAGGAAAGAAGCTTGTGACTGAGATATTGTGGGATTATGCCGCATAATGACAGTTCGATGGTTGTATCCCACAATGTCCACCGTGTGCGTGATGTGCATGTACGGTGGCAATGCAGGCAGGATGCGTTGGGAGCTGCCAAGTCGGTTGCGGTGTTGATGCTGTTAGTGATGGCAGTGCTGGTGAATGGGGGGTTAGCAGTCTTGTATTCAGTCTTCGGTAGCGGCTGGTGTATGATAGTACAACCCCTCCTAGGTAATTCTTTCTAATCGAAACCACATTTCGGAATTTCGGTTAACATTTCATGAAATATACCAACTAATGCATATGATTCGTCTATCTTTTTGGCGAGTATAATCGGTAGATGAGCGGTATGCATCTCTTTACTTTTTCAGACATTCTACTATATTTTAGCATGTTCTCCAGTTTTTGCCGTGGGGCACAGAGAAGTTTATTGAATTTGACTTGAAACTCAAATGGTTTTGGTCACAGCAACCCTTCTATATTTACTGGTGGTGATCCCGAGAAGACTTTGTCTACCCGTTATTATAGTGGTGAGCGTCCTGGCACGTCCATGAGTGGCAACTGAGAAGGGAAAGTTGTGAAATCAGCACTCTCGGATAGCGGATAATAGCGGATAATACATCCCAACGTGGCCAGTCACCTGTATCGGTATTTTCAAAGATTGAATATTGTCCGTCTTCCCAAAAGACCTCACCCACCGGGTGCAGGCCTGGAAAGTTGATTGGTGTTTCTGGCATGTGGGAATTTAGGGGCGGCACGTGTGTAGTTCGTGTAAACGGGTAGCTAATCAAAATTGTTCGTCCTTTTTTACCTCACCTTTTTGTAACCTCCTGATGGGTGCGCTAATCCTAGTGCTGACTGGCTCACGTGGTCAAGTATCGGCTATCTGATAATCAAAGACCTAATCGACTCCGGATAAGCAGTATGCTGTAGTTCGGACGTCCTCGTTTGAATTGCTGAGGGCAAATGGCACCGAGGGAGGAAATGTTATGCCCGGCCCGTTACTTCGGTGTAGTAACCTCTGTCAGTGTATCGTTTAGCTGGGGACAAAACTCAAATTGACTTAATTGGTCCTAAGTGGAATTGGGTTTCTTCCATGCCGTTCTAAACGTGCGTGCTTACAGTTTAATTTCTCCTCAGACGGGTCAGTTGGGGCGTGCCGCAATCCGTGGTGGCCTCGACTCCGACCACATAGCCTTCTTGATTGATGACCTGCGTCAAGCAGCCCGCAGCCTCAACACTGCCGGCCCGCTTCACCTGCTCTATCTAGTGGTGCCCCGATCAGCGGTAGGCGACCAAACCGCCAGCCTCGACTGGAGTATTCTCTTCGAGCGCGTCAGTTGGCTCCCACCGGAGGAAGGCAATATCGTCAATATCATCGGCTTCTCGGATTCCTATCTAGCCCGCAGGGCTGCGGGACTAGCTGTGCGCAGGGTGAGTTACTGCCCCGTTCACTCGCTGTCGATGTTTTTTATTGTTGGATGTGAGCCTTAAGTCGTTCATAAAGTGACCTTCATCACCAGTTTACAACTTCTACCGGCGGAAAAAGTTGTAATTCTTGTCGCGAGAATGGGAAGACGATCACGTATGGTTCCCTACCTCTCTCAGCCAAAAATAAGCCTCTTATTTACTAAACTCGGTGGCGTGGTTGATCATTGTCGATCACAAATGTTCATAATAATAATAATTACTCTCGATGTTCGAATTTCGCTCCCAGTTTATATAGGGCTACCTACGATTTTGCTGTAATTCATCGAACATTGACCGGAATCGGCAAATGTGTCTTCAAATGAATAGGGCCATTTAAGTGGGTTTGTCATCCTGGAAGAAGAATATTACCGGCAAACACAAGGGAGACTGGAATGGCCATGTGGCATATTTGTCGTTATCAGGAGCCGTGTCCAATCCAAAGTGTGGAGCACCTGGGATTCGAACGCCCAATCAATGAGTTACGGGTTTTGATCGAAAATACTAATTATGGTGAATTGGCGCTTATCATTCAATTTATGGGACATACTCGTCTCCAGCAGGCACATAGTGACTACTATTTTAAGCAAGCACTATTTCCTACTACCTTGCAGTGGTTTATCTCTCCGAACACTTATGTTGCTCCCTTCGCATAAGCATCGGTGCTTAGGTACTTTATGCTTCCCCTTATTTTTTATGCTTGTGTAGCATTAATTTCTTAAAGAATTTATGTTTAATTTTTTAAAATTTCGTTCATTCTTTTACTGCCATGCTATCTATTTAAATGTTGTCTGAAGGAAGCTCGTATTTCGATTTAAATATTTATTAATTTTCAAACGTTCGTTTAAGATACATTTAATCGAGTTTGGGAGATTTTTAAATCAACTTATGAAATACCTATTCTTGTGGATATATTTTAATATTTTGAATGTTAGGAGGCCTATTTCTTGCGACAGGAAGAAAATCGCTGAGTTGTTTTGAAACTTCCAAGACCCTATCGAGGGTTAACGGTCTGTGCTTTTTATTTTTAAATGTGAAGCCAGATCTGTGCAGTTTGTATTTCCGGAATTTGGAGGTGGAAGCTTACGTCCACCGCTCTGGACTAAAACGCAGAGATTTCAGTAAACGAGAGTTCTCTCCAACCCGTTTATCAATAGACTGAATTGCTATACAACTCGATCCACCTGACCTCAGACAATACTTCGAAATCGCGTGCGTAGGAATGATGAACACTTCATCCCAGTTTTATCTTCCCGATCCTAATTAAATCGTGGGCAATGATCGGCATAATTTAAATGCGTCGCCTTCTGCTTGCCACACGCACGCAAGGTAATTTTTAAGAGCTGTCACATACGTATTATGACAAATATAGCACTGGTTTTGGTAGGGAGGCCTTGTATGGCCGCCTAAACAGACACTGGAATAGGAACCGCCCCGCCCGCAGGAAATAGGTGGCCTTGTGATAAATTTCAAGGAGGGAAAACGTTCTCGTGTCTTAACGCTAACACTAATCCTAACATAAAACTAAACTATCACCTTAATTTTGTCCTAACCCAATCGTTAACTCTACCGATAACATGATCCTTATCCCAACTCTGACTTACTCCCAAACATAATATCCTCGGAATTTAGCGCGAAACCACATGTATTGTGGGCCGTCCCTTCTCCCGTGTCCTGTTTGGGCGGCCCTACATGGCATCCTTACCCTTGTTTTGTGTAGATGCGGGAGCGGCGCAGTCCGTTTTGGTGCTTTGCGTACGCATAGACTTGATAAATTGTGGCTGTACCCTGGCCCTCTTGGTGGCTGATGTTTTACGGTGGTTCATAGGCACCTTCGTAAAGTAAGAAGAGTTTGCTGACTGCGCTTGGAAATGTGTTTGTCACGATCGGCAGTTTAATCATCGCACGTGCCCCACGGGCAATATGTAGGCGAAAGGTGATTTGCGCGTGAGCTAGTTCATAGTGAAATAAACTTGCGCGGGATCTATCACAATCTCTTCCCTTTGCTCCGACGGCGAGACGAATTCAAGGCGACCCGAGGTGGGTTGGCACACAGTGGCGGAAAATGCTTAACTGCCCAAACACAACCTAACCTCTCAAATCTGCCGGGCCTAGGTTTCACATGCATCAACGATTGGTACTCACCACCGTTAACCACCATTGATCAGATCAGAACCTAGTCAGGTGGCCATGTTTCTATCCCTGAAGTTCAGATTTGACAAACGACTGTAGGACTTTCCCTGCAGCCTTGTCGTTGGACCCTTTAGGGGTCTTTTCATAGTTTCCTCTACCTTAAGTTTGCTAGGGTAGTATGCTCAAATTTTTGCAACCCTAGGCACATTGAAAATAAAATTAGGTACCTGTATTTAGCTTTAGTTTTTGGGCTTTCTAACATGTCTTTATTTGTTCAAGTGCCTTATTATATATGAACGAAGGCGACTTCTTGTTCGAAGCGCATTTTCAGACGTTACAAAAAATCAGCATAGACTGAATGACTACCTCCTCATGCCTTTCCGTACATAGAAACGAGATGAGACACCTCTTCACCGCCTCTATCTAGCCATGGCCCTATCCGAACTCTGGCCACCTCGATGTGAACCGATTTGGCGTGTTGCTGATCGCTACCGCCTAACGAGAGGCAGTCTGCAGTCTCTCATCCAATCGGCAGCTAGCCTTGCGGTGGGTCTTGCCCATGCCCTTGCCGCCGAGTTCACCAACGACCCTGAACTGTGGGCCTTTGCACACCTGCTGCCTGAGTTCTCGGCTCGTCTGGCATACTGTGTCTCCTCTGAGCTCCTGCCTCTCATGGAACTGCCGGGCATCAAACGAGTATGTTTCCCTTCCATTCGCTTGACATGTCTTACTACCTAGAGTCTTGTCACACGACAGTTCGGCTGTGGGTTTCGACTATGTCCACCGTGTGCTCCGCAGCAGTGTGGTGTAGGGATGGTGACTGGCGTTAGATTATAGTGAGATCATACTGGCGCTGTATCTACCTCACTATCTTATCCACTCCCCCGCTTAGGCCCGTTATCAAGTCAGAGTCAAGAAGACTGGCGATCGGAGGTGGCGCAGGCTCTATACACTGTGGTTAGTAGTATAACTTAGGAAATTATTTGCCATACTGGCAGCACTACTACTGACTACTCGTTGGCAACTTGCAAATTTCAAGCAGTTCTCCAGCAGTGGCTGATGACCTTCGGCCCAACTATTTATATAAAATTTAGGTCTGTATCTATCGACCTTGGAATATACTGATCAGCTCCAAGTTAGAAATTAACTTCTGCGGAACTTAGAAAGCTACGATCTAATACTGTGAAATCCGGGGTGATCCTCCTGCCTTTGGAGAAGTGTACTTGGAGACTAACTTCGACTGCCTTATCACCTGCCCCCGGACAAATCAACCTGCGTGTCTGCAGGGAAGCCCACGAACATAACTTACACAGGTACTTCGACATACTGGTCCGCCAGAATGATGGATTACTGTTTCCTGGAGAGCAAACTCTTAGATGAACGAACTTAGCGATGAAACCCAGCCCTGAAGGACACCGCACTTGGCGCTGTGGAAGTCGCTCCTCCATTCACACCGAGCTTTCACCCCGCTTGACTACGGGAAGACTCTGTTTTGACATCTCTCGTCTTAGCCCGAGCACAGGCAGCTGCATGCAGACTCGCTGGCAGGCACCGCAGGTTAATATTGCCTCAAACTAGTACTAGCAAGAAGTAGTAGACACATTTTCGATCGCATTAGAGTTCGTCATTCGTGCACATCTCCTTCGTGGTCGGGCTTTAATCCTCAGCTTTTCTGCTGAGCGACGAGGGTGCTACTCACGCTGGGATTGCCTAAAATTATTACTTCTGGACGCCCCGACAATGTCTTATTTTCAGTTGTGTTGGGGCTTTCGTAGTGGCCTTAAAGGTAAAAGTCATTATCTTCTGAATTAACCCATAAAATCAGGTGGTTGAGTGCCAGTGCTGCACCTGAAAGTGATTTTGTCTTGGATGATGAATCGCAGATGTGAGCCTTACGTGTGGACCGAGGTTTTGCAACGGATACCCCCAACTCTCCACCCTTTGTCCCTCACTTTGGTGCCAAAAACACCACAGGTAGCGAACCAGGACGGTGTGCTTTCCCGTGTGGGCCGTGCACTAGCAACATATGACTGACTTTTTCTTAGTAGTTGTGGCGGAATTGGTCAAGAAATTAGGTTGGTTGTACGGAGATCCAATCCCGGAATGTGTGTTCGCAAAGCAGGGGTTGACCAGCTCTGGCAACTTTCCTAAGCACAGTGTCCAGTGCGTTGCCCGTAGGGACACGTGAGTATACGTTGAAAATTTGCAGTTCATGTCTTTGCTATTCCAGCTGCGCCTTCTCAACACTTCGTTTTGGCTATAGATGTCCAATCGGCGTCGTGCCGTGCGTCTGTCTTTGGCGAGAGCTCAGAACTGAGTAGCGTCCATGCACCGCAACTTCCATCCTTCTTGTTTGTGGGCGTCTCTGGCACCGTGATCGCTCCCTTAACCGCTTGATCGACATGGCACTGTCCTGGTTGCAAATGCGCTGAATGTATAAGTTTATTTAGGACTTACTTGTCACTTCACTTTGCGCATCGCCCAAAGACTGATGAGGCAGATTAACGCTACCTACCTACCATTTATATAGGGTCCTGAGTTCTGTGCCGTAAGTTTGGCATTCAGGAAAATTCTGCTGAAACTCGATACTGAAGACTGGAGCTTTCTGGCTAGCCTAAGTTTCATTATACTATCTTTCGCGATATTTTTCTGCAAAGTGATGGTCCTTGGTGGTAAGCATGTGTTGTACGTACTTTACAGTTCATATCGGTTTGTACGCGACCACCGCTTCGTTCGCGCATAGATTCCGCGGCAGTTTTACGCATCTGAATAATCGTGCCACTTTGGAGAGTACATGTGACGTTTGTATGTGCTCGTTTTTATCTCATCTAGAATATACTTTTCGGTTCGGAGTTTGTCGTGAAGGCTGTTTCAAGGCATCTAGCGCCTTGGCTGAGGCCACAATGGATGGCTTGGGCAATTACGTGAACCTCAGTAGCATGTTCTCTTGTTTGTTTGCCCTTGTTCTGCTCTGTACTATCTTTGCGCCTATATGTGGTAGACTCGAGCCCGTCAGCTGTTTGCTGCCGGATTCAAGACAGTCGATGAGATCGCGGCCTCTGAACCGTCGGCTCTCGTCTCCGCCCTGGCACCCTTCCTCTCACACAAGGCCGCCAGAGAAATCGTCCAGGCCGCGCGCATGATCCTCGCTGACAAGGTAGACTCTCTTAACAAGGAGGCCGCCGATATTGCCAAACTCTTCATCATACCCACTGTCCCTCCGGTGAACGCCAGCTTTGGTGGTGCTGAGACTATGTCACCAGAGATCGCGACTGGCAAAGGCAGCGACAGTGCCTCAGGAGACCGGAATGTCCCGGAGGAGGACGAGGACGAAGACTTGTTTGCTTAGCGTGTATTTCACTTCTGTGTCTGTGTACTTAGGGCGTCCATTTTTGCATTGTGATACATGTTTGCTTGTTTTTTACTTTGTTAACTTTTGCCTTTCGTGCAGAATGCTTACCACTTCCTCTTCTTCTCTTTGCTTCTTCGGGCGGCAGGGGAGGGTCTCTCCATTTAAAAGCGTTTGATTACTCATATACCAGGCATCCTATGCTTTGGGGTGGAAAGTCCTTGATTTCTGGGAATTTCCAATTACAAGTTGATTCAGCCTCTCGCATCTTACATCACGACTACCCGTCCGTAAGCATCTCTACTTGGTTGCCTATGAAGTGATTGTAAGCGAGAACACTTCGGTGCTTACTTGTGCCTTTGAATCACAACTTGCGTAATTTTTGTGTACGCCGTCCCACCACCAGTGTGGTTCATCAGTAGCACAGGTCTGTTCTATCGTGTGACGCCGGCGATAATAGTCACTGCATATCAGAGATACTAACCAAGTGGCTTATTCCGCTCGCTTATGTCGAAAACATACGGAAGAATGCCCTGGGCATATTTCGTACCCCAGCAAAAGACATCCCGTGCCTAAGCAGACTACCGAGAACTTTTTGAATTCATTTGCGCAAACAAAAAAATGAAGGGCCTGCCAAAGTAATTTTGTCTTTGCGGTCGTGCCAATACGTTCTGTAGGTATGGAGTACATGTAAATACTAGATTCGAAAGCTTGCTAGCGTACCCCAACGATTCTGGCATCCTCCGGCAGGCTTTAGGAGATATCCCGCAGCTTAACCGCTACAAAAGTCTAAATAAGGTTGAAAATATAAAATTATGTTGTAGTTACACGTTTGTCTGTTTTTGATCGCCTTGGAGGCGTATCGAAGAGCCTATGGGTTGCATACAAGGAACGGGTTTCACCGGGTGGTGACACTTCCCCCGTCAAAACCAGACTAGCAGTAGCACTTACAGCTTGGTTTCCCGGGTGCGCCTGTTGAGATTCACGCCGCATTACTTCGCTTCGGAAACTGGTAATTCGGCGCCTTCAAAATAACAGTAACAGAAGATGAACTGCTAGCTGAAGTCTGTAAGAGGTGGTCTGGCGTTATTTCTAAGTGGCTTCCGATGTTTAAGCAATGTAGCAAATTGTAAGTTCTGAGGGATGTGAGAAGTGCCATTTTGTTTACCGAGAATGGGGACTACAGCCGCTAAAAAAGGCGAAGGGATGATTACGAGCAACGTCCTCGCGAAGATTCGCCATTTTCAGAGTCATCTCACCTAATTAGGAAATCGCGGCAGCTCATGATCTGTCGGTAGCTCTGGGTTGAACGTTATCCCTGTGACTACGAGACATCGATAGTTTGTCAAAACAAACCCATTTGTTTCTGTAATTCCATCACAGCGGTAAACTGGGGGCGCCCTTTTAGCATCTACGGAAGCTGATGGTATGTTCGAAACATAGTCTGACTACGGATTCAAGCATACAAGTGTTCGAGCTCACTTAGGGGGGAACAAATGCTTTGTTGCCATTGCGCCCTCTTCCATCTTTACCTGCGTGCTATCCCTGGTTATGCTCGCAGCATGTGCAGGTAAGACAACACCGTCCCGGTTCTTGGTTACATCAACAACAGCGCCGCACTTGGAATATTCTTCGATAACCGCAATCACCCCTGCGCATTTGGCCCAAAACTGGACGCTAGGAAAGTACGTGCAGTTCACAGGCCTCACGCCATTGCCGTCTTCTGCTAATAAGGGATAATTTGCATTCAATGTTTTCTGTAGATTGAATGTCTCTTTTGACGCTAACTCTCGAAGGATTTGTGTGCAGGAGACTACGTACCTGATGCAATATGTGGCCTCTATATATTATTGACTTGAAGGAAGAAGAGATGTTTGACCGATGGTGACACACCTGTTGACTGTTATAACTTCGGTTCATCGGCTACCTCTCGAAAGTAAAACCTTTAATGATGCAATAAACTCGTCTCGTGTGGATTATTCATGTATTCTTCTGACCAGAAAACAGCTCAATCACGGTGTCACCTACGCAGACCCCTGTCCGACTTGACCTCACCATGGTGGTCAGGAAAAAAAGTGAACACGTGGTTTGAACAAACTTGGAGATGATGGTGGATGTCGCTGTCCTAGGTGTTTGAAAAAGGAAAGTCAACTAGATAACAGTCGTGCAGGGTAGACCGTAAAACAATGAGTTAGGACAGCTAAAATAGCACTGGTGGTAGCCGTTACAATTACAAGGGCAAGAGTTATTTAAATGGGGATGCAAGTGTGCGATTGCAAACGGTATATACTCTATTCATGTTTAAGCAAGATCGGAACGGTAACGGGGTGGTATCTGGAAGCAGCATTTAATTTGTTAAAAAAAACTAAGGTGTTAGTACGAAGAAGCCAACAGCTTTTTATGTGCTAAGCTTTTTGTCCCACTCGTATTTGAAGCCGGGAGTATAGTCACTACCAGTCGCAGGCACATGCGAAGACCTAAACGATGGAAAAATTTGCAGTGTAAAATAACATTAAAAATGCAATTGGCTACAGACCTCGATGAGCACATCACATATGTTATGAAAATGCACTCCAAATTAGTCTCCAGAGAAAAGACGCAGATTGTAAACACCAGCGGTTTCCAATAAAAATTCTAAACTCTAACTTAGGCGCACCTAGTTACGATTTTATCAGACGAAACAAAATAGTTTAGGCTCCCCTCATATGCTTTTTTGCCAACCGAACCATGCGGCAGACAGACACGTTCAATCAAGCGCAACTCTTGTATTCGAGAAATCCCATCAAAACGTTTTTAACCGTTCGCATTTTACGCTTGTATGGCTAAATTGGAAAAAAAGACCAGGGATAAACGTTCTGTACTGATTGTACATATGTGAGACGAAAGCGATTGTTTTCTCCGCTAGATTTCGCTAAATGGTAGAAATTGGTTCGGCTTTTCAACTTTTCTGGTTTGTATAAAAGAGGCAGGACGTTAATGGACCGACCGAGGGGCTCCAGAAACAAAAACCCAGCATGTTTCATTCTCTACGTTCCAGGACCTTGTAGATTCTGATGTCGACGAGCTTAAGTCTCGGAAGCAATTTTGCCGCGTTTGAGTTGCCACAATTGCCCGTTTAACCGGGTATAATCCATAATAATTGTGCTTTGTTGTGGCAAACTCTTCATGCCTACGTTGACATGTCTTGTAAACCAACTCCAAAAATTTGCCACAAGGTAACTGAAAAATACCAAAAATCCTAAGGAATGCAATACTTAATCTTGTCGGAAAAATAAATGCAGGAGGTTGAGGAAAACTAGCGGAGAAGACATCTTAAGGCCACATACGCAGTCACCCGAAACAAATGGTACCGCAATAGAACTTTAGGAACAAGCAGTATAAAAGCTTCTAAATTAAATTCAGCCACTCACGAAGTGCCATCACCCAGTCGCTTCGGCCCCGAGATAAAGATTTCCGATGGTGGGCTTGCCTCTCGTCTGGCATCCCGCGTGAGGTAATAATTTTCCGATAATTTATGATTCACGCCCATCGGGAGTTTAGGCGGCGGCTGAGTGCGTTTGGACTGCAGATCAGCATATCGAAGGGCATTGTTATACTCTCTCTAGTGGCGTATATTACAGAATCGAACCAAACCATTAAGAAGAAGTCTCTTATCTTGGCCGTAAACTTAGTGAGACGGTCAAAGTTACGGTGCGCCATCAAGTTTAATAACAATAAATCTAAACAAATGTAATATTCAGTCCGAGTAGTCTTCAAAACACCCTTACATTTGGCGAAATATAGGTGCCGCCAATACTCTACAAGTATTTGTTGATGGCGCGCCTGAAATAAGCGATTTAAACGTTTCACATATTAACTGAACGGGAAACTTGAATGGGACCGTCTTGACGCATTTTGTGGGAATTTTCGTTGATCTGATGCAACACGGAGTTTTGAAGCGCTCAAAATAGATCTAGGTTGAATATAGCTGCATGTAGCAGTTAGAACGCTGTGGAGCAGATGTTCAGTGTAATTGAGGGAAATAGGCTTACGCCTTTGAGGTGCCAAAGGTAATCCTGTGGCCGGGAAAATCGAAGTTAAGGTAAAAATAAATTTTTCTTGACGCAAGCTTTTCAATTGCATTCCAATTACCGAGCATCTCTTATCTTTGCTTGCATTTTTGTGCAATTAATTTCATTGGTTGTTAACTGATGTTTGACGGCGTACTGTATTTTTCGAGCAAGCATTTCATGCGTTCTCTAAATTTAATCTGATTGATTCTTTTACTGTGTGTCAATCATTGTGCACGCATTTCGAATATCTGCAAGCCCCCACACGTGTTGCGAACAACCGCAAGCCATCACGACGTCTCTTGCAGGAGGAAGCAAGTCGTTATTATCACTTGCATTCTTAGTAAAACCTTTGATAAATTACTCATAAACGACTTAAAGTTAAAGTGGACACTCTAGGGTTTCACAATCCCTTTAGTGACTTCATTGCGTCATACCTATTTAATCGAAAACTTTTCAATACGCGTTCAACTGAGATCCCTGTTGTAAGTTGTGTTCTCTCTGATTCAAGCAAAATTTCTAGAAGAGCCAATTAACATTGACCAGTGAGATCTGACGGCAGCACAGTGGCTGCGGCCAATGGTGAGAGGCTGTCGGCTGCGCGAAAGTTGAAACGCGCATAGGCTTTCCAGTGAGATTGACTGGCCCTTTGTGGGAACGTGGACTTTCCCAACAGAGCGCATTTCTTATTTTAAAAATTCATACAAATTGTTTTAAAATTCATCTGAGGCGGCAAGATGAATTGCTGCTGGGCGTGAAAAACTTTGCTTGCTCACCATAACTCTTTACTTATTTTCTGTATATGTGACCGCTCAGGTGGTGCACGATTGTCTGCGTTGTCATTATCGTACCCCAATGCTAATTTGGTTTGCATAGTGAACTCTGGGCACTTAAAATAATACTTTATGTTTATTTAAAACTATATATCTTAAATGGTTTTTTGCACTAACATTTTTACTTATTTTTTTCGAAAGGAATAATATTCTCTTTATTTACTCACTTAGAAACTATGATTTCGTATACTAAGCGCGTGTTCATGACAATCGGGTTCCTTGGCATAGCTTTCAAGGGCATTTTGTGGTCACTTAGTTGAATAACTTGACTGTGATTTCGATATTCAACAACTAGTTATTACATAGCAATCTTATTTACCTAATGCAAGTAACATTTCACTGGGGCAATTTATTTGTAATCAGTGTTAATGTATAAAGGGGAAACACCGATATATGATG
Source organism: Schistocephalus solidus (assembly GCA_017591395.1). Taxonomy (NCBI): domain Eukaryota; kingdom Metazoa; phylum Platyhelminthes; class Cestoda; order Diphyllobothriidea; family Diphyllobothriidae; genus Schistocephalus; species Schistocephalus solidus. Next base: position 187,128 of record WEDG01002947.1, read on the forward strand.
TTTACTTAGTGACTTTGAAAATTCATTGAATGCTATGCCAAGGAACCCAAAACCCAAAATCATATAACAGTGTGATTACAAATAAATTGCTCCATTGAAATGTTACTTATACAAATCAAATAAGATTGCTCTAAAATAACTACTTGTTGAACCTCGAAATCACAGTCGGCTGACGTAAATGCTTCAGGGGAAATTTGGGAATTTAAAGGGGGTGTGATATATCAAAAAAGGAAAACTCGCTTATGCTTTAGGATTGCCCATATGAGAGAAGAAGTCAACTAACTGATGTTTGACAGAAGACAAGCAAATAACTCCATTCACTAGACAAAAATGTTTTCAGCCATCGTGGACTCTAGCAAATGAATTCATATCACAATATGTATGCTGATTTATTGAGTTTTATTTTTACTGATAAAGTACACTATGATACGTAACATCTACTACCATGTTTCGTTAAAGTCATAATATTTGACGGGCAGATAAATCTGCCAAGGCCTCTTAGATTAAGTGAGTGCTAGAGCCCTGCTTTTTTCATCCCGATTGTATGCCAGGCAGCCTTCGAGAGAGCAAATTTCAGAATAACCAATTCAGCGGTTATTTCCAAGTCCAGTAGCGTATGATGAAGGTTAAAAGATATAATATTACGTTAATGTACGTATGTGCGTACGTGCGTGCGTAAACTCACACGCGGGACAAGCGGTAGGAACGAACCATGATGCTGGTAGCTCTATAAATGGCGTGCTACAATGTGGATATCACTGCTCTCAGCGAGACCGCTTCTCCGAATAGGTTCAGTTTGAGAAAGTGGGTATGGGCTACAACTTCTTATGCGGCAACTGAAAACATCAGAACGGTGCGACGCTGGCATTGTCTTTGCCGTCCGGATTGATATTATTGAAAGACTGTCCAGTCTACCGCAGAGCATCTGCAATATCCTACTTTACCTTCGCTTCGTAGGAGGGATCAGTATTCTCGAGCTCAGATTTCGTTGGGCTGGAGGGCGGTTTCCCTCTGAAGGCACTTCCTGTAGAAGTGACTTTAGTAGCTTTGAAGCAGGCATTACTCCCCTACCCGAGATTCAAGCGTAGCGAGAAGGAAAGAGACAGAGACAGATATTTTTATTTGAGAACCCGGAAGTATGTGATATGAACGGTTGACGTTTACTGAGTAACGTAGAGATAGAAAGGGGAATATGAGTACAGCAGAGCGTACAAAGTAACGTAAGAGTAGGAACGTCATGGTAGCTGCGATTGGGCTAAAGATAGTTCACTAGGGGTAGCCAGTTTCTCGGCCGTTTGAGTAGTGATTGGCATCCCCGTCAATACAGAAACCGAAAAAAACAGGATTTTTACTTCCAGTTGCCTACCAAACCTTAGCCAACCGGCGGTTAAATATCAGCTTTTGATTGATGACCCTGCGTATGCCTCTTTACAGATTCAACTCCACCAAGCTCATCCGCACCTACGCCTCTTCTTCCCTCCCGCCTCAAAATGACTTCCACTCACTATGGGAAGAACGAATTCTACGCATTAATGTACGTGCTCATGGTGACTGTACCGAAGGCGGAAAATGCTGGTTGCCTTTGGCAACTTCAATGCCAATGTCGGGAGCGACCACGGTGCATAAAATGAGGGGTTGAGCCCCCATGAGCTTGGTGGCTGTTACAAAAATCACCCCTCCTTCTTCGAAAGTGTGTAGAACATCAATTCCTGTTGACCGAAAACTGCTTCCAACTTCCAATCTTGGCAAAGGAAACGTGGATGAGTAACCGTTTGTGGCTCTGGGAGCTGCTGGACTATTGCTTCATCCAAGGCAGAGATATACATACGATATTTGACGTCACGCTCACGACAGATGAGAGACTTACCGTCTCCAAGATGAGGCTCGGACTTTAACCTCGCAGGAGACCACTAGTTTACTAGTTTAATAGTTCGTTTACTATTTTTCTGTTGAATTTGAGTTTCCTTTCAGTTATCAATTGGTCCATTGATTGAAATACCCGTGGACTTCATGTGATAACGCTACTTAGGGACACGTTTATGTCAAATGCTGAAGTTACTCCACTCCATCGCCCTGGACCTCTTCAGGATCGCACGTCGTCAACATCTTGACTGGTTAGACGAAAACTACGCTGATATTAGCAACCTAATCACCAATAAGAACAGACTGCACAAAGCTCAAATGCACCGCCGTGCTGATACACACAAAGCGGTAGTCTTCAGATGTCGCCGCTGAGAAAGTACGTAGAGCGATCACCTACTCGACTCTTCTACACAGAGGACACACGCGACCCTAAAAGTACCTGTTTAGAAACTCTCTGAAACAATGGAAAATAAACCCTGACATCTGAGATGATCTCTTTCAGGAAAGGTTTACCAGAAGAAGATCATTGAAGACGGGTGCTACACTCTACAAAGCAGATTGGGTCACTGCTACCAAAACCAAATTTCGACTCGGAAGTCACAAATGCCTCGGATCCGCAACAGCAACGCCCAACCTCTTCGAACACTCTCACGCTGCTTGCCAACTTTCCTGAGGCATCTCCAGACGCAATGCAGCGCCAAAATGACAATCGCAGCTGTTGCATTCGTAAATATCCCTACCTTAATCCTAGTCTAATTGCTCCTGGTGCTCAAGAAGAACACCTCCCGACCACCGGTAGTCACAATCCAGATTGTCCATCCCCCTCAATCACCGCTTTCACAACCCCACTTCCACGACGGCAATGGTGAGGACCATCATCAAAACCAATATATCTCCCACTATAGCCACTTTCATATCGTCATAATCATCCAGATCTTTATGCTTTTGTACTTTCTCAATTGGAATCCCATTCATACAGTACTGGGGTTTTGGGAAACCGCCTTAACCAGCTTCCAGGCGCAATTTAGATATTTGGGTAGATTAAACGCCAGAAGCCACTTGCTGGATCGGATAGTAAGGTTTTCTGCGCGTTACCAGCACACCTATTTGATTTACAGATTTTTATATCGTCTGCAAACCTGATATTATTACAGAAAAACTTCTCAGTCAAGTCGTGTATATCGATGAGGAAGAGAAAATGACCCAAAGCCGAACCCTGTGGGACACCAATTTCTACTGAGGCCCATTCACATGCTGTGGTACAAACCCTTACACTGTGCACCCTGCATGATAGGAAGCTCTCAGTCAACTAAAATCTCATCCCGGATGTGAGGATGCCTTGTATCGACACCTTAACAGGAAATGGGAATAAGAAACACCTCGCACACTTAAAATAAGTGGATTTGCGATAAAATTTACGAAGAGTTTACATTCCCGTGTCTTAATGCTAACGGCAGTTCGACCATCGATTTCGACGATGTCCACCGTATGCTCAATGGAAGGGTGGAGCAGGGACGGTGACTTGCGCGTGAATTAGTTTTAAGTGATAGTAGCCTTGTGCTGCGGCTACCGCACTATCTTCTCCTCCCCCACCTGAGCCCGGTGTCAAGACAGAGTCAAGATAACCGGAGATGGGAGAGGGCGCAGGTGGCTGGCGCGGCCGGAGCTCCCCTGGGCGTGCCACCACACCTGGCTCGGATCCCACGGAGTGGGAGTGCCATAAAGGCTACATTAAGAAGGAGCCATTGCAACCTGACTCTCAGTCCGCCAGTCAGCCACTCCACACAAAACACACATTGGGCTGACCGCGCGGTCCGAGTTATCTCGTCAGTTGGCAACCTTCCAAGCCACGGCTTTTAGCGCACCGTGATAGTTTCAAGCGCGTCAGATTGTTTATAGTGAGGAACATGCGCTGAGCTGTCGACCTCACTCTCTTCCCCACCCCCACAATCAGACCACTGTCCGAGCCGGTCAGTTGTCTGATGCGGAAGCGGGCGCAGCTGCTGGTGACCTCGTCTACGTGTACTACGTATATGACCTGCCCCCCCCCAACACAAGCACCAGGATTTCACACAACAGGGGGCTGAATGCTAACACTTACCCTAACATAAAGCTAAACTGTCACATTGATCTTACCCATAGCCCTACGCTAAACCCAAGCCCGACAGGTAAAACGATATTAAGCTCAATCCTCAGCCTAATCTCGACCCTTACACTAACTCTGACGTTTTCCCCAAACTTAATTCTAGCCGTTAAGTTAACCCTGACCCTCACCTTAATCTTAAACATGATTTCCTTGGAAGTTAGCACAAAGCAACACGTATTTTGGACGATTCCTATTCCGTTGTCATGTTAACGCGGCCATACAAAGCATCCTTACAATCCTGGTGTCCACCTTGCGTATGAGTCGCCGATCAGGTACGCTATCAAACGCCTTCTTGAAGTAAAATAGGATGAAATTCACTGGAAAGGCCTTGTCTATGGCATTTGTCCATTTTCCTGCGAGAAAATACCATTCGTTAGACATGAATGATCACGGCAAAAGCCAACTCTGCAGCACATACTATGTTCCTCTGCTCAAGATACACCATTAAATGCCTGCTAACAAATTGTTCCATCACGTTAACGAAATGCAGGTTAAACTTATGGGTCTGTAGCTTTTGACTCCAGCGTGGACCCTCCTTTGTATAGCAGGGACATAAGGGCAATTTTTCATACCTCCGGCAGTTTGCCTTTTTCCTTAGACGTTTGTGATGTCACCAACACTGACTCGCACAGTAAGTAGGCTAATTCTCGAAGGACGATTGGATGAATTATATCTGGACCAGGTCACTTGGTGGGTTTTAGTCGAAGTACGTCTTTTCTTATCGATACTAATACATAAATTTCTATTTAAAGCACCCAGAGGACACATCAATACAAAGATAACACTGGGCAAAATAATAATAATGTGTACAGTGGGGCTCTGTGAGAGAGGCCAGATACACAGCAGAATTTTGAATTGGTGTTATGGATAGTAAGCAGAGATTTTTGCATCTGGCGGCAATTTGTCCCTTTAAAACAATAGTTAACAATTTTCAAAAAATGTGAGCTCAGAATGAAGCAGTAAAAACGCTTGCAGTGAAAGTATGGGAAGTGTATAGGGAAATATGCCGGAGAAAAAACAGCTTCCTGAAGGGGATGGAGGATCAGCGTAGGTTGCTTCTGAAGATAAGATTGAACTACAAAGCCATTCCAGAAAGTGAGTACGAAAACGTTATTTTAGTGCGCTCAGGTTTGCTTGTTCGTATGAGAATTAAGAGAAGACTGGCAATGGACGTGAGGCCTCAATGGAATTTTGATGATGGTTAGCCACAAACGAAAAAAGGTCGTTTGAACCTTGCGCGTCAATGTGAATTCGATTCTTTGACTGGGGTGGGTTATGGAGACATCGTGGTTCGTGAGGCAAGCAATGCCTGGAAACGTAATTAAGCGACGGTTTCCAAAATAGCTGAGTCCTTTCTCGTGGTCATGGAGGACGCTGCTCGAAAAACATGAGGAATGTTGAGGCAAAAAGTAGTGATCATCTTCAATACAAACTATTCTGAATTTTACTGGTGCTCAAAGTGCAGAGAGGAAGACCATTTTTTCCTGAGTATATGTCGAATAAAAGAAGCTAGAGAGCGTTGATGCTTTTCTGGCCACCCGTTTCCAGTTCTCCGTTTCGGCACCTCAGCACTGGCATCGATTTTTTTTGTATTACGTACATAACCATCTGGATCTTGTGATTCTCCAAAGAGTTCTGCAGTATGATTTGCTCATTGTTCTTTCAAAGTCTATAAGCATCACGTTTACGGACATTCCGTTTTCACTTTTATTCTTGTAATTATTCGACACTCCCCATTAGTCAGAAAATTTTCACATCTTATCTTTTCTTTTAAAAGAGATCTGAAGTTCTCGGTTTGTCAGCAGCAGCCGGTTGGTTGTTTTCTTTCTTTAAGATGGAAAATTCATTTAAATAATTATTTTAACTAACAAACTGAACGTGCTCCAGTGCTCGTTAATGGTTCCCCACATTGTTGTTACCCACGGTATTGGTGAGACTTTCGCCCGCATGCTGGCGAAATGTCCCGTACAGATATTTGTTTCCAGTTTTTTAATGTGAGTCAGACTGTGCAAACATAAAATACCCAAAAGGCAGTACAATATGATCACAATAACCCATTGGTGGGAAATCTTGTATATCCATCACACTATGGCAGTTCGACCGTCGATTTCGACGAGGTCCACCGTATGCTCCACACCAGGTGGTGCAGGGACGGTGACTTGCGCGTGAATTAGTTTTAAGTGATAGTAGCCTTGCGCTGCAGCTACCGCATTCTCTCCTCCTCCCCACCTGAGTCCGGTGTCAAGACAGAGTCAAGAAGACCGGAGATGGGAGAGGGCGCAGGTGGCTGGCGCGGCCTAAGCCGCCCCTGGGCGTGCCACCACACCTGGCTCGGATCCCACGGAGTGGGAGTGCCATAAAGGCCACATTAAGAAGGAGCCATTGCAACCTGACTCTCAGTCCGCCAGTCAGCCACTCCACACAAAACACACATTGGGCTGACCACGCGGTCCGAGTTATCCCGTCAGTTGGCAACCTTCCAAGCCACGGCTTTTAGCGCACCGTGATAGTTTCAAGCGCGTCAGATTGTTTATAGTGAGGAAAAATACGCTGAGCTGTCGACCTCACTTTTCCCCACCCCCCACAATCAGACCACTGTCCGAGCCAGTCAGTTGCCTGATGTGGGAGTGGGCGCATTGGCTGACGGATCGGCGTACCCGTCTTCGCGCGCCACAGCACGACCTGGCCCCCCATAACGCACACACCAGGATTCACAAACTCAGGGGATATGGAGCAGCCATCGCCGTCTGACTCCCAGTTCACTGGTCAGCCACTCGACACACACAGCACATACACTGAGCCGACGGCGTGGTCTGGTGGAAGCGTCAGATTGGCAGATTCTTCAGCCACGGTTTCTAGGAAACCGTGATATACCGTGGTAAATTGTGATTGTGAGAGTGTTGTCGATGCATTGGTGTAGGTAGTGTGCGCTGATGTAGGTTAGCCTACGGTGGTTTACCGGAGGTTGTCATGGAGGCGCATGTGTCCTAATAGGCCCATGCGGTGTGTAAAATGTGCGAAAGCAGTAAGGGCAGTGAAGGCGGGCACGTCGACTGTATGTCGGAGCCCCAGGCACTGGTTCACCAGCCTCCATGCGATGGATTCGCAGGTGACCGACCAGGCCGATGCGTGAGTTGAAGTTGCGGGTTCAGTGTGGGCAGGAGAAATCGGTAGAGGCTGGGAGGATGTCATTGCTGGTAGTGGGGGTGGCAGGGGCACTAAGAATGGCAGGAGCGGAGGGTGTGCATGGTGTATCGGTGTTGTCGGCATTGTGGTGAATTCCGCTGTTATGGATGCGCATGTGACCGAATAGGCCTATGCGATGAGTGAATGCGCGAGGACAGTGAGGGCAGTGGAGGCGACGACCTCTGCTGTGTGATGGTGCTCCAGGCACTGGCTCACCGGTCTCTGTACGATGTATTCGCAAGTGACCGACCAGGCCGATTCGTGAGGTGAATGTGCGGTCGCATTGAGTACAGCTTAGAGAGATTCCCCATCGCTGATGGTGGTGGTGGTGGTAGTGAAGGCGGTGGTGGTTGCGGTGGTAGGGGTAACAGGCGATGAGTAGATGGATGTGGTCTCTGTGATGGTGGGAGCAATGGAATTGATGACAGGAGTGAGGGTAGGGGAGTCAGAAGGAGGGTTAGCAGAATTTGACGTAGAAATTGGAATTGTCGGATTGTTTGTGCATTGCGTCCGAAGATGTCCAACCAGGCCGATTCGCGCGCGGAAGATGCGTTGACAGCGCGGGCACGTTGGCAGGGCCTGGGCATTGTCGGTGTTGGTCCGGGGCGCTGGTGACTTTCGTGCCGCTCTTTTGGCCTTGGCAGCGGCGATCCGGTTGGCCTCATAGATCGCTGAACCAGTCTTCACTGATCTTCTCCATGCCGGTCTATCCTGGGCGAGGTCCTCCCAGGTCGCAGAGTTGATTTGCAGTTGCTTCAGCGATGTCTTCAAAGTGTCCTTGTAGCGTCGTTTTTGACCTCCCTGCCTGCGAGAACCCGTAGCGACATCACCGTAGAAAAGTCGTTTGGGTAGTCGCTCGTCGTCCATTCTTACCAGGTGGCCGCTCCATCGCAGTTGCACTTGCCTCAGCATGGCATGGATGCTGAGGATTCCGGTCCGCTCCAGGACTTCTGTGTCCGGGATCCTGTCTTGCCATCTCAGCTTCAGTATTCTGCGGAGGCAGCTGAGATGAAAGTGATTCAGCTTCCTGGCTTGGTTCGAGTAGACGGTCCAGGTTTCCGCTCCGTAAAGGAGTGTCGACAAGACGACGGCCTTGTACATCTTCAGTTTGGTGTTCAGGTGAATACCGTGGCGATTCCACACGGAGGACTGCAGCCGGCCGAAAGCCTGACTAGCTTTGGAGATCCGTTGGGCAACCTCGTCATCGATTCTCGTGTTGCGCGACATCGTGCTTCCTAGATAAGCGAAGGTTTCCACGTTTTTTGAGTAGAGCACCGTTGACATAGATTCGAGGAGCATTGTATTCTGCGCTGGGTGGCGGCTGGTGCATGACAACCGTTTTGGCTGTACTGATTGTTAATCCAAAATCGGCGCAGCCTCCGGCGAAGAGGTCCATGCTCCTTTGCATGTCCTCCTCGTCACGGTGTTAAGGGCGCAGTCGTCCGCGAAGAGCAAGTCATGGACTGTAGTCGTAGACACGCGCGTTGGAGCCTGCATACGCCGACTGTTGAGAAGGTGCCCGTCAGTTCTGTAGGCGATGCGGATACCAGGCTGCTCATCACGGTAGGCGTCCATCAGCATAGCCGAGAACATGAGACTGAAGAGGGTGGGGGCCAGTACGCAGCCCCTGCTTCACCCGTTGGTCACTGCGAATGCTTCGGATACCGTCCCGTTGTCAGTTACGCGCGCCGTCATCCCGTCATGAAGCTGACGTACCATGTGCGTGAACCGCTTAGGACAGCCAAATTTCTGCATGACTTTCCACAGTCCGTCACGATTCACCGTGTCAAAGGCTTTCGTTAGATCCACGAAGGTAGTGTATAGGTGAGTTCGCATCTCCTGACACTTCTCTTGTAGCTGGCGGGCGGCAAAGATCATATCGGTTGTTCCGCGGTGTCGGCGGAAGCCACATTGGCTTTCCGGAAGCAGGCCCCTGCTCTAGGTGACCGTTAAGACGATTGAGAAGGATACGGGCGAAGATCTTCCCCGCGATGTTGAGCAACGAGATGCCTCTGTGATTATCACAGAGTTGCCGGTTCCCCTTCCGTTTGTAGAGATGGACGATGGTCGCGTCTTTGAAATCCTGAGGAACTTGTCCTTGGTGCCACATCTCCTGGAAGAGTGTTGTGAGTTCTGCCATCAGCCGGGGCCCACCGTGCTTGTATACTTCCGGTGGGATTGCGTCAGATCCCGGTGCTTTACCGCTGGAAATCTGCTGCACGGCCCGGATGGTTTCTGGTAAGGAAGGCGGGAGATCCAGGTCATTGTTCGTGTCCACTTGAGGGAGCTGGTCAATGGCAGCATCGGAGATGGCTGATGAACAGTTAAGGACATTTCTGAAGTGCTCGGCCCAGCGCTTCAGAATTTGCGATTTCTCTGTCAGCAGTGTTGTGCCGTCAGAGCTGAGCAGCGGTGCGGACCCCCTTGATACACGGGCCGTAGATGGCTTTGATGGCTTTGAAAAAGTTTTTTTCATTTCATTGCGGTCCGCATACCCCCTGGATTTCCTCAGCCTTTCGGATCATCCAGGCATCCTGCATCTCCCGCAGCCGTTGTTGTACAAGGCGCCTGCATCTGAAGAAGGCTGCTTTGGTGGCGTCAGTTCGAAGGTCCATGTAGGCTTTGTGTAGTCTATTCTTCTCCGCGAGTAAGTTGCTGATGTCGGCGTCATTGTCGTCAAACCAGTCCTGGTGTCGACGGTGTGCGCGTCCGAGTACATCGAGGGCGGTGGACTGGATGACATTTCGCAGTTGACACCATCGTGTCTCCACGGTAGCGTTATCATCTGGAGCATGCAGGTCCTCCAGTTTCTCGGTTATTTGGTTGCTGAAATCAAAAACAGTGAGCAGGCAAATTTAATAAAAGAAGTATTTATCTTACATGGCGGCCTCTTACCTTGGGGCCTTCGTCGGGGTTGCAGTCGGAGCCTCATCTGGGAGATGACAAGGCGGTGATCTGTCCAACCATCGGCATCGCGGATCGCCTTGGTTACCAGCACGTCCTGTCGATCTCGCCTCCGGACGAGAACATAGTCCAGCAGATGCCAGCGCCTCGACCGAGGGTGCATCTGACGTGGCCTTCTCCCGCATCGGAAGGCGGAAGAAGGTGTTGGTCAGCAGGAGACGGTGTTCCCGCACACGTGCGCAGAAGAAGGAGGCCATTATCGTTACAGCTACCGAGACCGTGGGGACCCAGCACTCCCCTGCCAGGCAGCGTGGTCCGTCCCGACGCGGGCATTGAAATCACCAAGGACAATTAACTTGTCCTCTTTCGGCACAGTCGCCAGCAAGGCGTGCAGGTCCTCGTAGAATTTGTCCTTCGCCGCATCAGAGCTCGTCATTGGGGGAGCGTAGGCGCTGATGATGGTGGCGAACTGGTCTCCCCGAAGAGGCAGGCGGAGGCTCATCAGGCGATCATTGATACCCCTGCGGCAGACAGGGCAGACGTCCCACGATGTCGTTACGAATGGCAAAGGCAACACCAGCGTCGCGTCGCTCTGCCTTTGGCCGGCCGCTCCAGAAGAAAGTGTAGCCGGCCCCCCACCTCCTCCAGCTGACCCCTGTTCAGAGAATCGGGTCTCGCTGAGAGCAGCAATGTCCACCTTGTAGCGCACCAGTTCCCGAGCGACTAGCGCCGTCCTCCGTTCCGGCCGGTTGCTCTTAGGATTGTCTAAAAAGGGAACGAACATTCCAGGCTGCTAGTGTGAGTGGACTCACCCGAGCAGCCTGGAGAGTATGGCGAGGGGGATGGGGACGGGGGGGTATTGTTGTTTGTTTGAGTTTTACGACCGCGTAGTTTGCGATCTGCAGAGCCGCGGCCGGCTGCAGAAGACGTGAGAACCAGCAATTTTTTTAGGGCACATTTTTCTAGCCCCTTCCTCCGCGAGGAGGCAAGCAGTGCTATCCCCTAAATAGGGCTGCTCGGACATCCCAGACGGCTGCCGAACTCCACTATGGGTCACGGTTTTGTTTTTAGTGGAAGAACGACCCGAGTTAGTCTGGGCCGCCTACGGGGTTGCTGTCGTCCCCCACCGTAGGACTTTTTGAGAGGGGGAGGTGGGAAGTTCGGGAGTCAGGCATACCGGGTGTGGAGGCACACACAACACCGGAGACCCTCACCTGGTTTAGCCTGCCGGTCGTGACGGTTGCCCGGGTGTGGCCGCTGGGAAGAACCCAACTTCGAGGAGCCACAGGTGAGAGTTGGGTACCAGTTAGAGGCGGCCACAGGAGCATTCACCACCTGTACGAGACAAATGGAGCGACCAAATGCTATCTGTGTAGTGCTACCCCTAACTAGTACCCCCTACACCCCCATCACACTATAAGCCTCGGGTGAACACAAGATCTGATAATTCGAACGTTGTCCTTCCCTAGCATATGTTACAAATTGTAAATTCTGGAAGAGTAGTATTTACCCTGCCATCTTAAGCAAACAATGACCAAATGTATCCGTTAGCTCTGAAACAGTCTTATCTTGCTAGCCAAAATAAGGAGTGTTGAAGCCTCGAACGATAAGGATGTATTTTTAAATAAAGTCTTGTTCAGATACATGATGAGAAGGGCATCGCGTATGTCAATCTGGTTTGGGGAATGGTTTGCAACTGTAAATGCTAGTGGCCGGGCGTACTAAGTGAAGAACGTTGAAGACGAAGCTTCAACTTCCGTTGTCATTGAATATTGCGTGGAAACAGAAGTTATATTAAAGCTAAACTAACAAGAGATTCATCCTCCACTGCTTTTCTTGTCTAGCTAAAATGTTTATTAAAACAGAGCGATGCTTTATGTTCTATAATAGCTTCCAAAGCCATGTTTCTGTCGCAGGAATTATAACTGATGTTTGTCTTTTAAAAAGGCCCCGAGGTTGTTCATTTCATTGAACACCCTCTGAAGATTTCAGTAAACTACATTCAGTGCACATTTACAGACGTTGGTCGATGGACACGGTGCATCAAATAAGAGTGTTGCTGGTCATTGTGATGATGATAATAATAATAATAAGCATCATCCTGATCATCATAGGCATTATACATTATCTCTTTCCAAGAGATGCTTCCTGCTCCAGATTCGGCCTCACAACGGAAACTCTCAACCGGCTGTTTTCGGCCACAAAAATGGCATTTCTACTAATACATGTGATCTAGGGGGAAAACGATACTGAGTTCTAGTCCTGTGAATTGAATATAATAAAGCCCGCTTCTGTGGATGAGACGCTTGGGAGATTCTTTTTGGTGGTTTTGAAAAAAACCATTATGCAGGCCTGTGACTCAGGCTTTAATACTGTGAACCAAGTTGTGTTTCGTTTGCCGACCAGCAAACTCGCTTGGCTACTCCGGATTGGAAGTTATCCCCTCATTAGAAGGAACATACAGTCAGGTCACTGATTGCACCAGGGTGAATTCGACGCTCCCCACATGCATTTCGAATTTCCTCTTGCAAAGCTCCCATGACGATATTTACCTACGAATCATAATACTTATGTACTCTGTATTTAATGCTTTACTGTCAATATAGATGTCGGTAGTATAATTTAGGAAGGAGAACATTCCACCTAATTTGAACTAAGAGAACTTAATTGAAAAAAATAGTAAATGGGCATTAGATATTGTGTTTTATGCTTAACTGTATCAGCCAACGCAAGCGATACTTCAACTTCCGGTTAGTGTCTTTTTTCATTTTGTAGAGCATTTGACAGAAGCCTGTCTCACACGGAAAAGGAAACTTGGTTCCTTACTCCCAAGATCAATGGGATAATAAAAAGGAGCATATGGAAGGGATTGTGGCTTATGAAGAAGTATTTTGAACCTCAGAATCCTACAAAGTTTTAAAATATAAGAAACAACCTCATAAATGGCGCAAGTTTATTAGAATTGCTTGAAATTTTATTGAATAGACCCTGTTATAAGAAGCAACCATATATCTGAAAAGGTTTTACGGTTGCATCAACAGCGTACGTAAGATAAAGGATGCAGTTATGTGCCTCAACTATTGCATCTGTGACATAGGATCAAAAAGGCGGCAGATTGGGAACGTTTGATCCCATTTCTTTCACAAGCAAAATTCTTAGGACCAAGGCTCAGTTTTAATCAAACATAAAAATGGCAACATCAAATTATTGTGGTTTTCTGTGAAAGTTTGTGTGCTCACCAACCGCACGAAGCCAGAAAACTTCGAAGGTAAGGTAGCTTATCCTAGATGGAATCTTAGTAAAATGTTTGCAGATCAGGAAACACCTCTTTGGGCCGTTTATGTGAACAAGAGGTAGTTTTGGATATGGAAAACCACCAGCGTGGTCCTCTTTTGTTGACTGGTAACTCAGCATACCTCAAGCAGTTTTTAACTAATAACTTTGAACTGTTATCTTTGGAAGACTGTTTTTAGATGAGGCCGTAGTACGATTCTACGACGAAATTGGCATATTGCAATATTTCTACAGCATTGTATGAAAAAACGCTTTCCTCACTCTCAAATAGCCAGACGACTGTAATTGCCCGAATAGAAACATAAAATAGGACTTGACATATATCTCATACAAATCGATGTTGTACTGTCTCGTGCCAATAGTTTTATATAAATGCAGTGCTCTCACCATCAAAGTAACTGTTCCGAAATGGGTAAGGTTATTTTTAGTCTACTGTCATTTGCACCAACATGATCAGCCAGATATGTTGAACAGGGTAAATTTTGTTCCTCAGAGGTCTTACCTCCATGTCTAGCTTTTAATTTAGTTCACCAGTTACAACGTTTTTGGATGATGCCTTTACCTATGCACTCTGCCTCACAGATGCAGCCCTTGCTGGCCCTCCTAAGGCACGCCCTTACTTATATATAAAAGCAAGCAAACATAAATAATGAACTCGTACCCAATAAGTTTGGAGGTATCTAAAAGCGTAGGTGCAATTATGGAATGAAAACGATGTATTAACGAAGTAACTTCCAGGGTTTGAAGTGTGTAATGAAATGGAGAATAACAATTTTATTGAACACAAAATAGCCACACTATTGAGAATCAAATTTAACTAAGGTATGATTTCCACTCTCATAGTGCCCACTGACTGTGGGATAGCATCCTTCATTCTAGATGCATATGTCAGCGTCTGACATTGTTCCGGCAACCAAGTAGTTTGTTTATTCCTGCAAACTCAAATAAGTTGGCAGTTTTTGTGAACAGTCATGTCCGCAACATGCCTACAGCAGTTAGAAACATAGCTTTCTCTAGGAAATGGTAGAAGGTAAGGGCCAATCAGTCTTTTCTTGTTTAACAAAATCTTAGAAGCATCAATACTTTTTGCTGTTCAGCATTTCAACTGGTCAATGGTGTTAATATCTTTCTTTCTCTGAGTCATCTAAACTTTCACTTCGCAGCTCAAAGGAGTCATAAAACCTGGTGGCGTTGACACTCAGGTACTCGAAATCCCGATAATTGGACAGTTATCTAGATTTATCTTTAGCATACATAAAATAAGGCCTCAGCGAAGAGGATTTAAGCTCAATGCCCAAAGTCCAGGCTGGTCTTTTTTCATCCAAGCAACCACCATCTAGAAAAAAGCACGAAGTTATCTTGCAGAAAGGGGATGCAGGTAGCCATTGCACCTTTTCAACTTATCATTGAAGTAGCGTACGGAGCATTTCGAAAGCCTACCTCAAATACATTAATTCGTAACACGTAAAGGGAGATTATCTGCTGTTACTAAAATTAGATTTGGAGATTTTCATAAGCGTTTAGTAACTTATATGGTAACTTTTTTTCACCTTGAAATATGGCCATGGAACAAAACCTTAAAGATCCGGAAAATTGGCAGCAATGAGCAACAAAATGAGGGAAAGTTCTAAACCCCTGGTTTGCTTCAGGGGGATTAAATGGTCTTAATATTTATCAATTGGGATACACGGAAAGGCAGGAGATTGAATCATGGTTTGTAAGGCAGTCTGCTCATGAAGGCGTTTTTGAGATATTTCTGTGTCATTTTGACTGCGCAGTATAGCTTAGAATGAAATAGTCCACGCAAAGCATTCCGTCTGCCTTCTTCATCTAACCTGTATTTTAAGATACAGATGGTTTCCCTAAGAAATATGTGGAATTGACTGGCTCTGAATTACCGTAAGTAATTCGGAAAATATTGTGTGTTACGCATCATTGTTTAAAAAGTATGAATCTCATACATATCTTACTGTCGGCTGCACTGCTTTCAAAATATAACAACCTACATTTTGTTATCATAAGTCGGTTGTATTTTGCGTAGAGAGATTAAAAGACTCAACATTTTTCGCTCAAGGAAAAGTTGTATCTGCTTGAACTTCCCGATATGCCTGAAGTTAAAACGAAGTCAAGATATCGTTAATTTATTTCTAAAATTCCCACTCACGAATGATGTGTCAAACGTAACCCTTAGTAAGCGAACCTGAAAAAGCATTTACTATTAGCTTTGCGGTTTCCTCATAAGGAAACCACTGAGTTGTAGTAAATCAGTATGTTTACTTCTATATTTTACTGAACCTGGAAATGTATGGTGAAAACGGTTATAACGAATGGTATAGGGACGAATACGAGCAGTAATGGTAGAAACTTAAAAAAATTAAACCACTCAGACTACACCAATATTATTTATTCTCCTAAACGATCGTGCAATGTTTTTCACTACACTGACCAAATCAAGGAGTGCCATTTGCGTGTAGATTCATTGGTTGGACAGATAAACTTCACGCAAAAATCCATAACTTGATAAACAGGTGATTTTAGTTAGCACTGGACCCCTATGAAAACTAAATTGGACCGAGTTCCTCTGATTTAATCCAAAGTTTTACATGTTTCTACTTGTATGCACAGGATATCATATATCATTCCCCAAATTTTGCGCTTCGTTGTTCAGTTAACGAGTTTTTAATGCCAACATAAATATTTTTTAAATTTTTTCCTTTATATTTATTTCGGCCCGCATATTGGTTTGCAGTGGGATATTCAGTTGAAGTCACTCTGTTGACATAATATAGCGTTCGACCTTGAGTTCCCTATTCAAGTTCAAAAATTACAAATAATAAAAATAACAGCAGTAAATCTTGGAAATATAAACACGTCTGTATGCGTCACTCAAGCGCAAACTGCTGCCACTGACACAATCCAGATTGTATGTGCAGTAGTTTCTCAGCATTTAAATGTTGCAACAGCTGTTGTCTATTAACCTTCTATAATGTTAAGGCAGCCTAGTAAGAGGACAATTAGAAGGCATGTTTCCCGCGATGTGGCGGAAATATGCCGCGAAGTTACTGAGGAAGTGAACAGGTATAGATTCAAGCGCAAACGAGTAAAAGCTTATGAGGAAGGCACATATACACCGTCAAGCGATCGAACATGGATGGACGTGCCCCTAGATGCAGATGAATCATCGTTGTGGTCATCTGCAGTTGAGCCCACGGATGACAGCGAGGGATATAGTAATTCGTCATCATAGGAGGAGTAAAGCAGCACTGAGAGTTGTATACCCTCGCAGACGTCGATTCCGGATAGGGTTAGGGAATGGGCTATTGAATCAAATATTGCCATAGCCACCTACGTAACGTTCTATAAATTTTCAAATCGCTTGTCCCTGACATGCCCACAGACCCTCTAACACTGCTGAGCGCATCGTACAGCTTCAGAAAGGTTACGATTGGTAGTGGGTAGTTTTTTCACATAGGACTAGGGAGTCAACTTAAGCGATTCATCGAGAAGAGAAGAATTCTCGAGGGTGAGAATGAGATTGTCGTTAATTTAGCTATCAATTAATTATCTATTTAAAGGAAAACCAAGCTAGAATTTTGGCATTTTTAGCTATGGTTATCCGTTCTTTCATAAGCTTTGCATTTCCAGTTGCTATTTATTGTGGTAAAGGAAAGCCAAACGATGTTCAAGCTTTTTGTAAGGCAACAGGGAGTAGTTGCGATAACTTAGGTCAGTTAACAATTGTGCGCGTGACAGCCATTAAATGTGACGTACTGGCAAGGTCTTTCGTTAAGCAGATAAAGAATGTCAATGCATATCACGGATGCGAACGGTGTGACGCGGTTGGGGCATTTATGGACAAAGTTGTTTATGTGGGTGATGGCCATAGGGATAAAAAGGATGATGACTTCAATCTGACCGTGGACGGCGAACACAGGGGTGGGGTTTCACCATTTGTTACCTGTAAGTTAGGTCTCATATGTAATTTTCCCTTAGATCCACTTCACCTAGTATATCTAGGTGAAGTGAAGAAGCTGATTGCAGTTGGGTTAGGAATCATAGGTCTAAGGCTAACGGTGTAGTGAACGCTCCTGTGCTGTCCACCTCTGCAGTAGAAGAAGTTAGTCGTCAACTGTTGTCGCTAAATGCATAGCTACCAGCTGAATTTTCACAGCGGGGCAGGATCTTGCAGGAATGTGATTCCTAGAAGGGCGCAGAATTTCGCCAATTTATCCTCTTCTTAGGAATAGTTATTCTAAGGATGCATTACCAAGTAGCCACTGGAAAAAATTTTTATTGTCATTTACTGCTTTCCTATATTTATCTTGTCCACACCTGTGTGTAAGTAACATTGGTTTTGCTAAACAATTACTAAGACTTTTATGCGGAAATTCCAAGTTGTATACGGTAAGGAACAGATGGTGTATAATGTGCACAGCATAATGCATATTGCCGACAATGTTCAGCGTCATGGGCCTCTCGATTCATTCTCGTCTTTTCCCTTTGAGAGCTAACTTGGTTTATTGTGGAAAATACTACATAAGCCATCGCAACCTCTGCAATAAATTGCTAGAAGGTTGAGCGAGATGGATGTACATATGTTTGATGCACAGGATACACGTCGGCCAAGGCTCCTTCATAAGCACCATAGGGGTCCACTTCCTCGAAACTGCGAGCCCTGTGATTAATATAAATGCATCCAAACCTCACATGTTCGTGTAGATAATTCACTAGCCAACGGATGCATTGCCATAGGTGAAAAGACAGTATATGTTAAAAATGTTCTTGTAACTGATGACGGACGTAGCCGCATAGTATACGTAGAGCTCACAGATATTTCGGATTACTTAGACTACCATATTAGCTCATCTGAGATGCACATGTATAAGGCCACTATGTGCACAAATCTCCTTTGTAAGGATTGACCGGAACCTTTTCGCAAGTATACTTGCTTCCCTTTAGATGGTTTCTATGTGTTAATATAATAAATCGACCCGTGGTGTAAGGCAACTTTAGACATTTGAAACATCGGCCACTTACACACCCTTCCCTAGGGGGACATTGCACTTGAACCCTACAACCTCAAAGCCCACCTAATTAGAGGTTTAATTGCTCTGAAAGGTTGGAATGGCATTAGATAAAGGATTATCACCCCTTAACATATGCATTACTGTGCATTTGCAGATTTTGATCCTGAGTTCACAAAGGCAGTCAAAGGGACTGCGTCGTTGCAGAGAAGAGGACTCTTACTTATGGGCCGAGACGCCTCCCCTATCACCGGTAAGTTGCGTATTCTAAATAAAAGTTCGAATAGGAAGCGGACACAATGGCCGCAGCTGAGTCTTCAAGTGAAACTTTGCCTACATGCAGGTTTCCCGAACGCCCATGTAAGACCGTTATTGAATATTAAATTTGATTGTTATAGGCTCCTAACAATCATCAGTGCCAACTGACTCCCTGGCAACAGTAAATCGAAAACTTAACATACTAGCAAAGCGGCAGCTCTGGATTATGGGCATGCTACGCCACATAGTTTACCGGCAATGAACTCAAGAGCTGGCCCAAGCCGGGGCAAGTACAGCTTTCACTCAGCATGGCTTTGACATGCTGGCTAATCAAGTGGCGCAGCCATCGCTAGCCGCGCTGGGTTCAAACAATTAAATGCCCGGCTGCTGGACCTATCATTCCGCAAGAAACTGGTTAGTAACCTTCATTTACTTACACTTTGACTAAGGAGTCCTATTTACTGTGCCTTGGCGGCAGGAATACGGATGACTTTGCAAAGCGGCTTTTCATGCTCTTTTTGAAAATGCTATCGCCTTGGAACTTAATTTTCAAAGACGAAAAGGAAATGAAGCGTTAGGCTGATCAAAGGTATATAAACTCATTATAGGTGGGTTATAACACATCTTTTGAATTTAAAACTATGTAGAGCTTTACATCAGGTGGATTGTAGGGAACCCACATAAACCTGTATGAGTTGGAGGCTTCATTTATAAGGTGCCTAAACGGTCGCACGACGCCGCCGGCATGAGGGTGCAAAAACACCCCATAGAATTTCCTTTTTAAGGTTGGTTAATTTATTTTCACTTTACCACATTATCTTTTTATAAAAGGCCAAGCTGAATTTGCCATGTCGTCTCCTGTTCTCCGTGAGAACAAACCACCTACCCCCTGATTGTACATATCCCTACAACCCGAATTGTACTACAAACGAGGACTGTATAATATTTTTGTACATTTATTATTTTGAACGTTCTATAATAATTTTTTTCTAATTTTCTATGAAATATGTGTTGAAATTTTCTTAGCATCGTTCGGGGAACGGTTAAATATGACTGTAATGGCGTATACGTGAGCTAAATAGGATGGGAAATGATGGTTACTTAGTAGGTGGACGCAGTAAATTAATTGATTGGGTACGCCCTATATATTCATGTTGGATGTGGCTTTTGCAGGAAGTATCCGAACCTCTTTCGCCTATTTCGACAAATCTTGACTTGTCGATATTAGGCATATATCGACAAAGGTAAAAGTCGATATACAGTCGATATACGTATCTCGACATGTCGATATCACAGAGATATTCGACGTATATAGACATGCAATTAAGGATTTCTGAAACGACCACTACGCCAGGAAGTCCGTTCACGTCCCGCAAAGTGTACTTCGCGGAAATCCGTGCAAGTTCTGCCATAACCTGCAAAGGTCGTATAACTGCTTCTATTAATTTCGGACATAACAACTTGGACGTAAACATTCTGTGGCTTTGAACAAATTCCACCGCAGCGGATTCTTCTTTGCTTCAGGATTCATCTCAGCTGGAAGTACAAGCTTCAATTTTTGCTATGTTCCAAAACTCTTGCCAGCTGTATGCTCCCTGAATCTGCTCTCAATCGCGAAATGGGTTCAAACCAAAGATTTTCATATTTTTATATCTTTTTCACATTCTCATATAATCATATTTTCGAAAAGCCTTCCCGAATCTTCGTTAATTTTGCGAAGATTCTAATATCGAACGCATTTGCTTTGTATTCTTATCAGTATGCAAAATGCTGGTGCCCTAAATTTATTGCCATGAAAAATTGATCCATGGCCTGTTTCGAATATGCGTCACAAACTCGCGTAGGACAGACTACCGACGCTTCTAACCACTCGGCCGCATCGCTAGGGTATTCCGACCAGCAAATTAATACACAAACAGAAAATAATTTCAACTGTCGCTATTCTGCTAATTGTTCACTAAACGGGCAAAAAGTCTAGTAAGTTTTATTAATGTAGCTTACGAAGATGAAACGTGTTTGGAGTGGTTCAGCCTTCTCCAGAAATTCTTAGTGATGTAGCAGAAGGTAGCCAATCTAAAGCAAGAAGTAGATCATTGTAAGAATCTATTTTTCGTCCACCTGTTAAAAAAAGAAACTGTCGGTCCAAAACCTATGTGAAAGGAAAGTTTGTCTGCAAATATAGCCTCTCCAAAGCATACCTAAAACTCAGATAAAAGATATCGTATCTGCCGAACCCAGTAAACCAGAGGACGTTTCGCTCGTTTGAAAGTGATTGCCATCTTGTTTATGCTCAACACTATCGTCAGCAATGATCTGAATTTACAACCCAGCGCTGCATCGTTTCTGGATGCTGCACCAAAAAGTGATGTTAAGAAGGTTGTTGAGTTTGTAAAGCCAAAGAGGCTTAGGTCTAAGAAGACCGAGCCATTCACGGATTTAGCTCCAGCCAGCCAAATACCCGGTTCATCTGGATCTATCAGATCAAGTGAACTGGATACAAGTACTCATTCAGTTGAAAAATCTGAGCTGAAAATGGGTGCCTGATTGAGTCGAAAATAGAGTGTAGTTATAAAAGGGGTCACATTTTCAGCGTCAATAATTTCAAAGGAGTGAGGTAAACATTACTTAGATCACCTTCAATAGTATGCCAAAAACGTTGCTAACGGACCGCGAGTCCATCCACATTCTCAAAGCATATAAAATAGGGAAGGCTCAGTCAGCACCTGATTATAATCCTCGACCAAGACCCCTTTAAATTATGTTGTAAAAAGAAGCTCAGAACCAGTTCCTGCTACAGAGGAAATAAACCCTACGGAGTCTGCATTCGGAAGTTCTTTCAGCCGGAATAGGGGCTGAAAGAGCGAATGAAAATGAGACAATTAATAATCGAACTGGAAATACAAATGACCAATGGCGAGACACACCACACACTAGTTCAAGTGAAAAGAGCATTTCTTTGGCCGAAGGCAGTTAGTCTGACAGCCTAATGTTCCCGTCTCATAAACCTAAAACGTGCCCGCTTATACTGTTCGTTTTAAATGCCATATCTTTGCTCAATAAGCTGTCTCTGCTCCAGTCTCTGGTTTTCGCCCACCGCCCAGAGATTGTAATAGTCACAGAGACATGGGCAATACCCTGCGTAGCCAACTCCAAACTCTCTATTCTAGGCTACGCCTACATTCGGAATGATTGACGCGTGGGCCGTGGCAAAGGAAGCTGTATCTATGATAAGCGAACACTCACAGTTATACCGTTTAATTATCGACATTTAACCGAGCTAGAAGGGGGCTGTTGGCTATGAGTTGTTCTAAAGGATAACTAATCTTTACTCTTTTTGGGTCTTTCACCCATCCAATGCCAGCGGAGATTAAGATCTCTTTCTCTCGCAGGCATTTCACGCCACAGCTGACTTAAATCTGAAGTACTACTTGATTTCATTTCAGTTCAGTTCAGTTCAGTTTATTAAGGGAAATATAGGCGAAGCCTTTGAGCTCCCTATTGATGTCAGTGACACTGTAAATTAAAAAAGGCTGACATATAATGGACGTTGGACAAAGGGTTATCTCCCGGACACACTGCAGGCCATCGGACAAACAATTATCAAATAATGTTACTCAAAAATAGGGAGTAGTATGTTATATGACGCGGAAATTGTGGATGGGAATATGTTTCAGGAAATGTGTTAGATTCGGATATTGTGGTGGTACTTATGGCTGTACTGGTCAAACTTCCGCTTAAAAGTGTCAACGGAGGGGGACATGATTATGTCAGCCGACAGAGCATTCCAGGCCTTAATCACTCTGTTGGAGAAGAAGAACCTTCTTGTGTCGAGTCTTGCACCTGTCACACGTAGTTTAATCGGATGTCCTCGCAAGTAATGGAAGTGGCCAGCTCAAAGAAGTCGCCAGATGCAAGGCAACAATCCTGAAGCCGCAGCATTCGAAAGGCTTGTATTAAGTCGCCGCGTAGCTGTCTATAGTCCAGAGGAAACAGATCAAGATTAGACAATCGTGTCTCGTAAGGCAGGCAGCTTTGACCTTGAACAAGCTTGGTTGCACGTCTTTGGACCTTCTCAAGGGTGTTGTGGTCTTTGACAGACCACGGTCTCCAGGCTTGTATGGCAAATTCCAATTGTGGTCGCTCGAACATCCCGAAGACCTTATTAAAGCACTCTTTGTCGAACTTCGCAAACGCTCGCTTAATTAGATACAAGCTTGACATGGCAGATTTTGCTACTTTTGAGCAATGGAACGATGGATTCAGTGTGGGCGTGATCCATACTCCTAGATCTTTCTGAGCCTCTACCTCTGGTAGCGGTGTGTCGTCCAGATAGTAAATTCTCTGGTGCCCGGAGCTGGTTCTGCCGAATCGCAGAATATTGCACTTGGTAGCATTGAATGGGAGGAGCCAGTTGTGCGACCATTCCTCGAGTCAATGCAAATTCGCCTGTAGATTTCTTCATCAACTGCGTTGTGGATGACCTTCCAAAGCTTCATATCGTCAGCAAACATGGCGGTGTCACAGTCCAAGCCACTTACGCAATCATCAATGTATATAAGGAAGAGGATAGGGCCCAGGACGGAGCCTTGAGGAACCCCACTCTCAACCGCCACCTCCGCCAATTGTTGATTGCCAAGACGGATAATCTGAGATCGCCCAATCAAGAAGTTTTCGATCCACTTCAAAAGCTTGCCCCTTACCCCAATACGGTTGAGTTTGTATAGGAGACGTTGGTGAGGCACGCTATCAAAGGCCTTCTTGAAGTCTATGTACACTGCGTGCACTACATTTCCTTCATCGACCGCTCGGGTCCATCGTTCCAGACCGTAGAGCAAATTAGTTAAACAGGACCTTCCTCTGCGGAATCCGTGCTGCGCTTCAGAGAGAAGATGATGCCGCTCCAGAAACTGCATCAGTTCACGTCTGATGATTCGCTCCATAATCTTGCAACATATGGAGGTGAGACTTACCGGCCGGTAGTTATTTGCGGAAGCCCGGCTGCCACTTTTATGTATTGGGGAAATCCATGCGGTCTTCCAATCGGGTGGCAATTTGCCTGCAGTGAGGGAGGCTTGGAAGAGTAGACACAAGGGTTCTGCCAACTCTACGGCCAACTCCTTCAACAACTTTGCCGGTATTACATCAGGACCTGGCGATTTGGTTTCGTCGAGCTTCAGTAGATCCTGCAGAACAATAGGTTCTGTTATGACCACTGAGTCAATAATCGGGACCTCTTCCGCACTATAGTTATCAGCGGTTAGATTGGCTTCTCTCGTAAAAACCGACTGAAAGAACTCAGATAGATGCTCAGCCTTTTCTTGGTCCTTGCAAAGTTCGACGCCTTCATCCGTTTTTAACAAAGGGATGAAGTCTTTATTTCGAGTGCACTGCCTAATGTAGTTGTAGAAGAGCTTCGGTTTTTCTGCTGCACGGTTTATCAAGTTACTCTCAAAACTTTGGCGGACTTTATAAACCAGGCCTTTTACCCTGTTCCTCTGCGTCTTGTACTTCGTCAGCGATTCGGCGGTCTTTTCCCTGAGAAAAGTTTGCCATAGCTTTCGCTTGCGGTTTACTTCACTCTTCAGTGTGTTCGTTAGCCACTGGGGCCTGTTGGTGATCTTTTTTCGAATTAGGACAGTAGTTGGTGATAAGTCCTTGTAATACGGCCTTAAATTGCAACCAATCCTCGAGAATACACCCGGTGAATGTTTCATTCCAATCTAAATGGCGCACATCAATTTTTATTTGGGTAAAGTCTCCACGCCATAGGTTGCGTTTGACTGTGATGCTTCGATCGGGGACAGAGAAGAGTGAATATTCCCATTGTAGGACAACGTGATCACTTTTGCCCAGCGGGGATGATAGTTCACAACATCTACGCTGTCAGGCGCCTTTGTCAATACAAGGTCCAAACCATTAGCTTGTTGCCCCTCGCGTATTCTGGTCCTAGACAGGACGTGTTGAGTTAGGAAGCGTTTGTGTATAGCTTCTAGGAGGCGGCGATCGAAGTTTAATTCCGAGCCTGGTGCCGAGCTCAGATTCCAATCGATATTCGGAGCGTTAAAGTCGCCCATAATCATTACTTCGGATCGACTAGCAAATGATTCTAAATCATCTATCAGTCTACTGTCTGACTGCGGATCGTTTCTTGGTAGTCGGTAGACCGTTAGGATCTCAAGTGCTTGAGACCCCGGCGTTCTGATGGTGAGCCAGATGGCTTCAGTTTCGTACGCGAGATTTTCCTGTTTTTCTGACGCAAGCAGGCCATATCTGACATAAGTCAGCACACCCCCACCATGACGTCCTGTTCTATCCTTTCTGAATAACTGAAAACCAGGAATGGCAACTTCAAGATCGTCCACCTTCGCGGTCAGCCACGTTTCAGTTATGGAGATGATATCTGGTGAAGTTTGGCACACGTATATCTAGAGCTCGTCTAATTTAGGGAGTAGACTTTGGACATTGGTATATAAACATTTTAGTTTATTTGTGTGTTTTAAGCCGGCTATGTCGCTGCCTTCTTTAATTGAGGCAGCTCGACCGACATTCGAATAGGATGAGTCCTTATTCAAGAGACTTTGCATATTTCCGCAGTAGAACTGGATTTTGTGTAGATTTTTGCTTTCGATTAGTTGCTCGACCGTAAGACTTTTGTCAGAATGATGGGCATCCTCCACAGAAGGGGTTTTTGTATTCGAAAAATCACTCGTTTCTTATTACAAGTCCCTTCTCTCCCTGTTCTTTCAAGTTCTCCAATTCCGCTTTGAGCGCCTTCCATTTCATTCTCTCTTGTACGGAGTAGTCCTGTTGAAAAAAAATACCTCTGTGACCGGGGACTCCCCCTGCTGTTCGCTCGATTAGAATGTCTCTCTGAAGTTTGTTTACCAAAATTACCTTTAAAGGCCTTGATTTATTTCTTAGAAGGTTTGTGTTATCTTAACTATTTAGTCGGAAAAGTTTAAAAACCCTAATTTTTTCATCCTCTCTTATTATTTCACTCAAACACTCTTGCAAGACCATGATATCATCATTTATTCTACACCTGGGGATTTCGTTGGTTGATTTACGAATCCCATGGACGATTATGCATTGTGACCTGTCCACAGCACCTCTATCCAGGGGGTTCTGTTGAATAATTTGTCTGGCTGATGTTGGGGCTTCCCCAATACTGGCTTCAACGTCTTTGGCTTGGGGAGGTATTACCGCTGTGGGACCACTTTGTGTCCTCCATTCGGTGGACAACAGCTCCTCTATATTTGCCGCTGATGAAGCGCGCGTGGCCTGGAGACTATTTTCGTTAATCATTATCTGTCGTGTTTCGTTTAGCTCGTTCATTGTTATATTTTGATCAATTTCATTTTGTACCTTCGATTGCTTTTCTGGTGAGTTTGAAATCATCCCCTTCGGATTTTCAGTACCCGTCCCTGTGGTCTTACCTTTCGCCTTTTTCTTATTCTTCAGTGTTACTGGAGGCTCTGCGTCACTACTCTTGACTGTTATCTTAGATACCACGTTTTTTATATTTTGGGATTTGTTGTGTAGGTTGCCTCGTGCTCTACTCCGTGTTATCCTATGCGTTGATGCTGGCAATCGATCCTCTGAAACGAGGGTCTGCTGTATAAAATTCTTCATAATCCTGATTTCTTCCTCCAGTTGATTAAACTTGGAGGCTAGCGTTTGACAACCGCCACAATAGTTTTCCTGGTACTTTGGCTGTAACCAATTTATAAGGCTTTCATATAAGTTAAAAGTCCTGCAAATTTCGAAGACTTACTTGAGGCCATAGATAGCGGCAAGTGAGACAAGGAAGTTGATTTCCCCACCCATGGATCAAACATAAATGATCTTATTTTCTTTTGAAAGCTGTCAGTGTTACCTGTTGACCCTCTGTGGAGTTCGGACCATGCCTAGTTTGTTCTACACTAGAATTAGAGGCTGACGAAACTTTTGTCAAAAATAGAGCTTTTCATGATTTCCTATGAGCGAATATGGGGGAAACACTGACACATGTTAATTTCCACAATTGGACTGACTTCTTTCGATGTTTAGATGTTATTTTTTGCACTGCTGCACAGTACCAATTTAAAAATCCACTCATTTCTCGTTTTGTTCCCCGGAAGAAAAAAAGTAATGTCAAGGATGAAGTTAACCTCCCTTTATCTTCCCACCGTAGACTGCATGGACTCTCACATCGTTTTCATCTACAAAACAACACTTCCGTCCTGCACTTGAGCCAAATAATCTTTGAGCAGGCTCAGAGGCTGTCTGAAAAAAATAACTAACCGATGAGGTTAGTTAGCATTTATAGCATCAATGCTTTCTTGTCTAGAACTTTAAGTCACTTCTTTTCCGAATCACCGGGTTCGAACCAGTACGGCCCTTGAAACCATAACTTTTACCCTCTGGGACTTGACCGTAGCCATTTGGTGGTTTCGTCAATCTTACAGTCTTGGACTAGGTAATGTCCTGGTCAGCGTTCTAAAGGCTGATACACATGATATTTTTTCGTCCCTTCGGTGTAAGATATTTAATCTTGCTCTTGTAAGCGAAACCCTCCCTATTTTATGGAAGGAATCGCACATTCTGCCTATACCCAAACACGGCCGATCTTCGTAATTTGACGAGTTTTAGGCCAATATAGACAATTCCTGTGGCCTCAAAGATCTTGGAGACCTTGCTTAAAGACAATATCATGTGTCACCTAACAGCGAACAGCCTACTTAATGTGGCTAAGCATGGATTCCTCAAAAAGATCTTGTCACACCTGCCAGCTCTCTTTCTTTGATCCTGTGCTACCATCTAGAGACAGAGCTTTGGCCCTTTACATCGTTCATTTCGATTTCAATAATGCATTTGATCATGATCTCCTCCTGCTGAAACTCGCCTTCCTCGGCAGAGGTAACAAGATTCTGAACTGAATATCCTCCTATTTGGATGCACGCACACAACAAGTTAAAATTTCCAATGTTATCTCAAATCCCACACGTGTGAGGAGCGCAGTTTTTAGGGTAGCGTGCGTAGCACGCTCCAATTTCGCCTTTTTGTCAACGATTCTCCGGATTGTTTTCAGTATGGTCGGTCCTTTATCAACGCGAACGATTTAAAGTTGTCGATCGATATAAACCTGCCGATCGAAACATCGATTTTAAGCACTTAAAAAAGTATCTTCCAACCTTTTCTAAGTGGTGTTGCACATGGCACCTTTTCCTTTCTTGGTCCGAATGCTCCATTATGGTTGTTGGTGGCAATCATCAGCTCCAGTTAAGCATAGACCGCCACGAACTTAATGTGCCCAGAGTTAATAGGACCTGAGCATATCATATTCTAGTGGTCTTAATCTGTACGTCAGACTTAGTCTGGAATACTCTTCATTTATATTTAGCCTTCTGCACGCTAGTGAACGGAAGAAGATAGAATCGGTCCAGCATTTATTTACTAAAAGAGTTTTCTCTTCAAAGCACTGTTACCTGTTCTACCAAAAACGCTGAGAGTTTACTAACCTTGACCCGTTGTGGCTTCGCAAATTACAGAAGGGACTATTTTAGCTGTTTAAACCTTTGAAAAGTCGTTTCTGAGGCAGCTCGACCACTCTTTGTGCACCAGTCATCAAGATGTCGTTTTATTTTTTCCTCTGGTACGAAGAGTTAGATATCGCTATTTTCCAGTAACCACTATAGAAATCTATAAAAACCTACCCAGAAGTATCAAAATTCAGCAAAACTATCATTTGTTAAGGAACCTGTCGCTATTTCTCTACATTCAGGACAACTCCCACGAATTTTGGGTAACAACATAGTAGAATCTCTCTTCTGTTCTGATGGCGCTCGCAGACTCTGAACTCTGTGCCAGGTTTCATGCTGAGGGCAATATTGCTGGCTCTGCAGTCTGCAATCGACTAATTCCTCAGTCAACAGTGGTGCAGAATAGCTGCTAAATAACACTGAAAGGAGAACGACTACACCGTGCACCTGTGTCAACCTTTCCTCATCCCGAACTTCAATCATTCAATGGGCTGTAGTTTTTATCCCGAAAAACACTTGAAATAACGATCATGAGTTTTTCACTTTCAGGTCGATCCTCTACTTTATATCTCTTTTGACATTGCTTTAAAACTGGCAATAAATAAATAAAAGACGTTCTGCGAGAAGGCGTTTTATTGGACGCCTGTATGGACTAAGCTCCTCTGCAGTTTAGTGATGATCTCGCAAATGGTCCGTCATATCCAATTAGAAGAAGTCATTACTCATGGCCTCTAACAATTCAATAGGTTTGGATAAGGTCACCGGGTATTTACCTGTACTTGGTAGGAAACAAATCAAGTTCTGCCGATCTGGCTTTGAAAGTTAGATGAAAAAATGCTTAAACATCTTTGTTGTCCTCGCATGCAATCATTCCAGCTGAAGATAATCCTTCCTGAACCACGGACGCCAGGTCTTAACAACATTCTCCTATCAATAGGCACAGATCCTCGTTTCAGTGCAAATAGCATTTGTGTCGCGTGTTTAGCTGGCTTTAGACATCGTAAATATGGCTTATCGAAAGAAGTTATTGCACTGGAACACCAAGGTTCTTCTGTTCCTCAGAATTGTAAAAGGGCTGCGCAGTGAGGATGTATCGGAAGCAATCATCCTTCTCACTGGTGATTCTGGTACGGAGTCTTAGGACCACACTTTTGCTAAAGATAAAATTGAAGAGCCAGTGAGCAGACCAACTTCTTAGTCGGTTGAGACTATCTGAAAGCACGATCCTATTTGCGTCAGCTCTGATAGCTCTCCACAGTTTAACAAAATCAGCAAACACGACGATCCTCGAACCCAAGTCGTCGACAGAGTCGTTAGTGTAGAATATGAAGAGCAACGGCCCTAAGGTTGATCTCGAATAGTATAGAACATCGTTTTTATATTCCTTGAAACAATGAGTACGGTTTCTCTGGGGTCTAGTTTCCAAAGCCATATTTCCGCATTTTTACAAACCGGGCCAGAAGCTAACTTGAATTTAATGTATTTGTAGGTTTACACTGTAATGTATAACATTTCCGGCGATACTGCGTTGTGAGACTGGGTGGAAATAAAATAACGTACAATATAAAAAGTGATGTTAAAACACTGAAACAGTCCTTATAAGAAAACCACTAACGATGCTTTTATCTGAAGTATATTACAGCTTAAGTTGGCTCCCCAGAATAGTCGTCAAGCTACTCAGAAAGGATGCATCCACTCAAAAATACCTTTAAGACGAATAAATAATTTTAATTTTTACAAAAAGTTTTAAATCTTTTGCGCGACACGTAGATCAACAAGACCCATAGCCTCCTGGTTCTCTTGTTTGTATGCACCAGTTTGCACATGGTAATACGTTGGTCAAGAGGTTCGCTCCCGATTCTGTTTCCCTCGACAATTGGTCGCTTGTTGACTTAGCATTAGCTGCTAGGGCTACTCTTTTATTTGCTTATTATTAGCCACCGCCTTTTATTAAAGAGTAGATGAGATGTCGGAAACAGCAGTTGTCTCTCAAAAAATGTTCGTGCGCTGCTCGCAGTCCGAGTTAAAATATGACACTCTTGGTTCTGCACTGGCTAACAGAGATTTCGAGAGCAAAACCAGTAGTTCAGGCTTGTCCTCACTCGCCCAACAATTTCGCGAAAACTGGTTGAGGTGTTCACCTAATTTTAGAGAAACTGATGACTCTCTCACCAACCTAACTTGGCTTTTTGTAAGTGTGTTTCGACATTACGAACAGCTTTAGGAGATGAGTCCGTTTTCTCTCGAATCCGATGAAGTTCCTGTCAATCCAGTTAATGGACCGCGCGCAACAGGTGAGGTTGGAAATATTTATTCTAATTATTTTAGCATTTTTGGGTTCAAACATCTCTTGGCAGCCTACACATCCATTTGCTGGTAGTTTGCTCGATCCACAGGTCAGGATGGATTATCGAACAAAATGGACTGGAAAACCACCTTTTTCCTATGCATCTCTAATTTGTCTTGCTATGCGAGAGATTGGGAAACCAAAAGTCACCTTGTCCGACATTTATGGTTGGATTATGGCTAATTTTGCGTACTATCGACACACGGACTCGAGTTGGCAAGTACGTGTACCTTCAAAATTGATTGTCTATTTATTTTGTTTTTTTTATATATTTGAGCTTATTCGCTTGATAAATGATTAACTTCACGTATTTAGTAGATTTTACTCTGAATTTTCGGTAAAGTAGATAATTGCAGATCTTATGCCGCCGCAAATTTGGGGCACATTGCGTTTCTGCGTTTTGCTGGGCTTCGCCTTTTGGATTTTCGCTCTTTAAATCAGGACCACTCGCATAATTCGGCTGTATGAGATAAATTTTTGGTATTGCATGCTGATTTTCTTCAAAGGTGACTGTAACAATCAGGTCTTGTTCACAAGTTCTTCAAGCGTGAATTTATACTTCATGTAAATTGTTTTCCTTTCTTAAAAATATTGTTCCGTCGAAATTTCTACCAAATTTATTTGATGGTTAATATAACTTTGCAGATTTAAAACCACACAATTCATTTTCTGTTTTCTAAACAGGCGTAAAATTTATAAGGTTTTCAGTAAACCCTTCTGAACTGAACGCAGACCGCCTTTAAAATTCTTAACTTCATTCACTAAAACATATCGCCATAATACTATTTGCTTTTTTCTCTTTTATTTTTTCCTCCAATTTTTTTCCTTTCATCTCTAGTATTAATTGCTTGATCTGGCCTTATTGGAAAAAAATCTATATCAGACTCCATGTTGAGTTTGAATTCTCCCTTCTCAAATTCACGTGTTAAGATACACTTGGCCTTACATCTTTGGCACAAGCACACAATTCATGCTTCCATACCTGCACAGCAGTATTTATCTTTATGTTGCATTATCCATAGGGTCAGTATTTCTCTAGACACCTTGGTGCGAACGTATGATTCACTTTCCATTGCCAATATCGTTTCTAGAGTTGCAAGCGTATCACATCACTCAGTCATGGACTACGTGGATCTTGGAACTTTTTGAATAAACAAAATACTTTAGTCATCAATCAAGTTATCTCTTTAATATTTCAATACTGAAGATTATGAACTAAACATAACACCACATGGAAAGACTCCAATTTTCAGGATTTTTACTTAACAGCGCTTTTTATGTTTCGTGGCTGCGCATTGCCTTCAGAGAAACCTTGAATTTGATTCTTTTTATGGAGCGAACTTTTCACGAAAAAGGTGACAGAACAAATTTAACCACAGGCAAATATTTAAATTACCATGTACCCGAGTCATCTTTCGTGTGCTGTAGGGGCAGAGTAAATAATAGTAGTGTGTTAAATGTCTAGTGTGCCTTTGCGCATTGACAATGTAATTTTTTGCGCATTTCCTACTCAAAAATCATCAAATCACTCTTTACTAGTCGCAGTCCCTTAAGAACCTGTTACCTAAAAACTTGGTGGAGTCTTTTCTTTGGTCGCTCATTGGCAGAATTGTTGCTTGAATTGACCATTACTTTCACCTCAGCGTCACATTTGACCTTTTCCAGTCACTAGTTTGATGACCATCTTTTACATTTAAAAGCTATGCGAATATTCTTTTCCTAACCAAGTGGCCTGATGAAGCATTTCTTATCAGTTACTCACAATGCATGACCTCATACTAGGGACAATAAAATTTAACGTTCCAGAATTTTCCAAAAATCCGGGTTACGCGGCCTTTTGAGCTACTGATATATTAGTGTACTTTAAATATAAACAGTTAAAACACTTATTCTGCGTTGTAAACTTCTATATTTTATAAAATGGCCTTGTACTTGACTCACTGTAAAGCTTTGTTCTCGTAAGCTATTAACCACTTAGATTATAGGCAGCTGCATACTGTATCCTGTTAACTTAAATTTCTATATCTTAAATGACAGATAATTCTTCCCATTTAACTTGTTTTGCATCATCTTGTTATTTTTTCGTACCCATCAAAAAAGTGAAATTGTGCTTTTGACATGTATGTCCTCGCTAGCGTAAACTTATACGGACATCGCTTCTTACGTATACCAGACCTAAGTACGCTTTAGCACGTGACACTGGCAATTACCAGTTCAACTTAATTTGAGAAATCAATCCTCGATGGTGCTAGGAACACTCCTGTGTGTTTAAAAATCGTGAAAACGGTTCGGCTCATTTTCTGAGTTTATTTTATCGTATGCCTTATTCTAAGGCTGTTGTTTCAAAATATATAATTGTATAACTATATCAATGAAACCCCAGAATTTTGTAGACCTTTGTTCCAATAAATATTGTGGCATCCGTATAAGGTACTTCTGTTCTTAAGGATAGAGATTACTTAACCACTTTTAGTCTTAGGAACTACTATTCATGGAAATATCTGTTTTTTTCTGATGAACGCTTTTGTACCTAATTTCTATTTTTTTTTCTAGACCGGATTACTTCGAAATGTGCACTTAGATAATTATGGGCGCTAAATTAGACTTGGTTCATATGGCAAATGAGCCGGTATTTTTCCGCCATTCATGTAAATGCCACAAGGTTTATTGGATGAGTTCTGAGTTCCTGAGAACTTAAGAGGTAAAGAGTTGTTTCTTTTGGGAAGAAGGGCAGGATTTCCCGCGAAATGTGTGACGAGACTTTTTGAATTTGTGATAGCAGGCGTGCATGACACAATGTGTAATTGAGTAGTGTAGCAGTTTATGGGTGTTTATTTTGTGAATTGAGTCGGCGTTTGCCCATTTATACCTTCTTTGAAAATTGTTTTCCAGTCATTCCTATTTTCGGAATCGGAGACAAGATTTTATAGATGCCTTTTATGATTGCTGTGCGCTTCCACCATCGTCTTGTATTCTTTTGAAGATAATATGGCTCTTTAGTCGCTGGTGCTGCGATTATCGTAGTCAATGCACGACAACATTTCTGTTTTCTTTAAAATAAACCTTTTTATAAATTAAAGGCAATTGCTAATTTCTGGAAAGGATGAAAGGTATTTCCGCACACCATCTTTAAGGTGCAGTTGAAGTTACGTAGCCTTGTGAGATCGTTTGAAAAATACTGATCACATTGTGAAAATGATACAGTATTTTGATCGAAGGGAAAATTGCAATCCTACACTTCAGCGATAAAGGGACAGAACAGCGCTCCTAACTGACACTGCGTTTAAAGCCGTCTTAGCTCTCATGTTTCTTGAGTAAACAATACTTCGTTGGATATCTTTCGGGCAATTTATTCATATCAAGGATAGACCACCTCGAACATTAACTCATTAAAAATCACATTGATTATTGCAGAACTCAGTGCGGCACAATCTATCGCTGAATAAATGCTTCGAAAAAGTACCCCGTGAGAAGGGGGAACGAGGCAAAGGTGGGTTTTGGCGTGTTAACCCACGTCATGCTGACTGGCTGGAAGCGAACCTAGCCAAGTGTCGTCGGGCCGCACCCCCACCAGCACCGCCGCCCCCGGTCCCAAGGTCGCTCATCCTTGAGAAACAGAATGGCGGCTATCAGAGTTTGAACCTCTGCGGTGGCCTCACCTCTGTGGACTACCAAAGTTTTTACAGATCGCCATTCTCCGCCGTCTCGGCTACCCCCACAACCCTCAGCAGCTCAGCCTCAGTTCCCTCATCCTTCTCACCCCATTCACTGAGCTCCTCCTCATCATCGTCCTCGCGATCACCAAATTCCTTTTCCTCTTCTACCTCGTCATCCTCCCCGTATTCCACAGTTACTGGTCAAGCAACATCCCTTGGGCAGGTTAACTCCTATTCCTCCGGCCAATTTTTACCGTTTAATAAGGCCTACAATTCTGTTGTTGCCTCATCCTCACCCTGTTCGTCTTTGGGATGGACGAGTAATGTTATGGTTGCCAGTGCAGCGGAACCCAGTATGAGTCAATGTTCGGTGGCAGTTAACAACTTGAAAAGTAATCCGAATTTGAAGAGGTCAGTGAGTTACTACGAATCCTTGGCTCCCACACAATCAGTGAGACGCAGAAAGACACCGCCCTGTTCTATGGGAACTCCGCTCTATCAGTCCAAATCTTCTCACTTCCTGTTGGGCATAGAGGAGGAAGAAGAGGATGATTGTGGAACGCCAGCGACCTTGGGGGGGTCAAGTAAACAGTTGAGGAACCATGCTCGTTCTCCAGTTTACAAGGGTCGGCTGCCAAATGGCTACTCTGCCTTCTCAAATCGGAAGAGACTGGCACTGTCTTCCAGGCGGGCTACTCTGCTGTCGCCTAGCCACTCCAGCCTCGGAACTGAAGTGCCTTCAAAGGAAAGGGTTGTAAAGGATGAAGAAGATGAATCTGGTTCTCATGATTATGCGAAGTCCTCAAAACACCATGCCAGATCAGACAGCTATTCAGAGGACCTGTTTATGACCCGGCTTACTTCTGACGACTACAAGGATCACACAAAGATCGGATGTAGACTCGTAAAGTCCGCCTCAGGAAGAAGGCTGGCACAACCAGTATTTTCTCGCCCCAAATCCGCCTCTGCCTCCATGCTCCAGGTGCGTAGTTTTTATCTCCTTGTTAGTGTCTGAGTTTCCTACCTTTGTTTAATTTAAGGCCCTACCGACGATTTTGGGCCTGAATGCTCTGCTGAATTTTGCTTAGCCGTGTTGCTGATCCAAATGAGGATCAGATCAATGGGCCCTAGGCATAGGGTATGCAGTTGGACGTTTTTATGTACGGTGGATGACCATATGAACCCCTTTTGCAGCATCTTTTATCTCAGAACCTGTTCAGTTTTCAACTTGCCGTATGAGAACGTGGATTTGTTTGACAGCCGATGAGAAGGATCCTCTCGCAAAGAGGACAATTATATGGGAATTAGTAAGGATTTGTGAGGGTGTGTTATTGTGTAGCCGCAGAAGCAGTTTGGGTCTTTGTCTTTTAATAACATGCAGCAAGAGGCAGCTGCTTCACATTACCGCGCTTGCTTCTAAGCTGTGCATTTCCTACTAAGCACTGAATCCTTTTAGCATTGAGCCTTGTGTGTATAGCCGCACATCCTTATGATTATACTTTGTGCCATATCAACAAAGGTTAATCGTCATTGTATGGCCGTTTTTGAGGCTTTGCGGTGTGCACTGCCATCAAGCAAATAACTAAGGTAAGCGCAGTTTCAAATGTAGCATTTGGGAGGTAGACAACCCAACCTTGGCTGAACCATTGTAGTCCAAGTAAATTAATATGGGGAGCGTGTTTTCAAAAGTATTCTGAGTAAAGACTGATAACTAAATGCAGACGTTTATCTAGCGAAGGTAAAAAGCAAGCACATAAGCGTAAATTCCAGGGCTCACAGAAACAGGTTTATTAGAATGCCGCCGTTTTGGAGAGCTCACCCCTGTTAAAAGCGTTAAATACCTGCCCTCTCTATCCCCACACCCACCGTATCCTGTGAACACTACAAAGCGATTGCAATGTACCGACTTGTTACATACAGAAGCGTATATATTAGATAAGATAAGCCCTGTTTTCGTTGTTCGCACGTCACAATGAGGAACTGGACGAGCATGGTTTCAAATCGATACAGTTTCGTTCCCACGCTGCATGCCGTCTCGACTGTGAGTGCGCGGCCCAGGACTTTTTGGGGCGCACCATCTAGTCATGAGAGCGCGAAATTATCGATGTCTACCTCAGCAGTTACGCTTTACCGACATGAGCTCACTCACAACCCCTATTGCATCTCGGCTTCAACAGACAAAGGAGATATCGGCTACAGTCTTTTAAACTGTGTCAGGGGCTTAATAGCTGGATTCATGATCACGTAAGTCATGAGCAGCGTCCCACACTATATCTAATGAAAGCCACCCTAGTTAATGTACATGGTTCGATAGGAAATTTTCCGTTCCGTTGGGAGTGCATTCTTTTAGGGAATCTCTATGAATGGACCAAGTGAACATCGTGTCACACATTTTTGGTCATGATCCCGAAGGTATCCGACGGTCGCAAGTGACAAGATCCATCCCCTGTTTCTGGAGCCTAACTAGGACCACGCATGAATTAGTTAGTGATTAAGCAGATTTGCTTAGTTTCGTGCTTTGTTTGTTAGAAGGAGTTCCATTGACTGAGGGTATGGTCGTGTTGACTGAGCAGAGGGCTGGTGGAGGATTTAGCTCCCCGAGCATGGTCCGGCGGTTGATGCTGCGTTTTCTTACGCAGGTAGGAGATAAGCTTTGGACGTCATCGACGGAAATGCGCTAGACAATGCAAAGATATCGATCGGGTCTTGTGACCGCGAATTTTCGACATTACTCAGTAGGTCTGCTTTGTTATCAATTAACTAACAACGCCCTGGGTACCGTATGAGGATGGGAGCCCCCTCGGCTGTTAAGCTGATACAGTTAGTTGAGGACCTGCAACGCAGTTGCATCACAGCATACACAGCCAATGTATAGGCCTATCAGCGTTTTTGGACAGCACCCATAAGCTCTGCGTGTTCGTTGCCACCTCCCAAGGCGTGTTTTCTATTGCTCGAAATTTTGCAGGAGGACCAGCCACCTGCGGGGAGGCCGAGTGCTTGCACGAAATTGGGACTTCTTTGATGTTCGGCACTGATCAGAAAGATAACTTTTATTTTGGACAACTCATTCTTTAAGACCTTCCAGTCAAAATGTTCCCATATTCTTTCTGCAACAGTGTAGACTGCACTGACTGGCGACTGAAGATCGCTCACGTTGGCTAGCTTCTTTTATAATGAGACTGCCGGTTTCTATCTGGGTAGCGGAAATTGTCAGAAGATTGCAGGGCATATTCGTCGAAAACGCCGGTCTCTCTTTGGTTTTTTGGTTGGTTAGCAGTGGAGCGCTAATATCCTCCAAAGTTATGTACCACTAAAATAAGGGAATTTTTTCAAGCTCAATGAATCCAGATGACGTTATCTGACCTAAACAGAAAGATCTGTTTCAAAAAGAATGACTCTCTTCGGGCTGTTTTAACCAAGCCTGCAATCACACTCCTCGGATGTCGTTGGCAAGCATCCGACTTCTTTGTCAGTTGCAGGTTTCCCTGGCATGCTTTCCTACTGAGATAGTCATGGTCATGGCCATTTCGTGTCGTGTTGACCTGGGGGATAATGCGCCGCATGGGGCGATGGGTCAACCATGACAATGACTAGAAAAGCTGCTCTTCTCAAGTTACCTTTCCCAACCGAATATAGCTAAGTGACTCAAGTTCCGGCTTGCTACACAGTTACCAGACATGCATAGCATGTAACCTAACCTCAGAAACATGACAGGTAATTAAATGATTCCTGACGTCACGTCTTTTGGCAAGTGAAGTCTTCTGTAAGCGCATTTTTGTTTGTATTTCACACTTGGAGCATAGCTATTAGATCCATTTAGCATCGCCTATTAAAAGGAAGTGGTACATACCTTTTCTTTTATTGAAGATTGGCACAGGGCTTTCTCCGTTGTCGTTGTCACGTGAGCCATCTCTATACTTGACTATATTGTGGCGATGTTCTCAGCCTCCAAGGTATTTTTTTACGTCTTCAGGCTAGGAGTCAGTCTTACCTTAACCAGATCAGTGGTTATAATGTTAGCTAAAGCACTGCTATATTTTTACAAAAAACAAGCACTATTAGTATATTATCCTCTTCACCCATTGTAGGACTGATTTTATCATTACTGCTTTTTAATTGCCTCGGAAATTAATCGGTAACTTCAAGGAAATCAGTTTGAACTGAGCTTTATAGACACAAACCGATAGTTGGTATGAATATTTGGGCCGAACTCCATCAGCCACAGCGGGATAACCGCGTCATATTCATATCAATTTACTGTCTTCGCCTTTAAACCTTAGTTTAGACTGATTTACTCCAAAACTGTTGTATATACCAGAAAGCACACTGGGAACGCTGGGGAACCCACTTACAAGCCGAACCGCTTGCATCTGTGCCATACAGCGGCAAAGTGTCGGCGAGGCGTATCTGGGCTTTTAGCTTGTACTTGCGCCACTAGTGTGCTGTATCTTGTAACCCTACCTAATTTCATCAGCCAAATTCACGGTGATCAGGTACACTTATCTTCTCTGGGATGTTGTTGGAGGTGAGATCATAATGTGGAGTTCATATGTCAGAAGAACATGGCTAACACCGGAATATCCATTTATGAGCCGAACGCCACGTAGCTGCGTGTTTTTACTTTAAGCTAGTACCTGTGCTGTCAGTATAGCCACCGTTCTGTAAGGTCGGTACCATTTACGGATCCAAGTCAAAAACTCCCGCTGTCAGGAGTCCGCTGCAATGAGACACGAACCACTGTCTTCTGTCGTTTTGAGTGTTCAGCCTGTCTACCGCTAAAATGTCATGGTTACATCTGTGTAAACTTATAGATATTCATTTTTGGCCATTTTTATGGGCTTATTGCCCCGATCTGTTCCTCCTAGTCCTTGATACATAATTTAGGCGCATAACCACACGAGTATTTACCAGTCACGTACAGTATACTCGTGATAAATTACACTTACTAGTGTACATGATTTTCTAGAAACTGGTAGCGTGACACCGATAACTCGGAGGAAGTGTCCAAGCTCGAGTTAACGAGATGGGTGCTGGGCATATGCTTTTCTATATCTTCCTACCTTTCAGACTGATATGCTTGAGCGGTAGAACTGTGAGCATTACTTTCTAAAGCGGTACCCTTTGGCTTGAATTCTGACAGCTCTTCGATGTGAACTAATTTGGAAGACTTCATTAGGATCGTAATGGAAAGTTGGATTTTCAGTTACTTTCGTACATCATCTGGCTCAATAACTTGGGTTATATGTTCCCTTAGTATCGGATGCTTTGTGAGAAGACGACCCT
This sequence comes from Schistocephalus solidus, assembly GCA_017591395.1. Taxonomy (NCBI): domain Eukaryota; kingdom Metazoa; phylum Platyhelminthes; class Cestoda; order Diphyllobothriidea; family Diphyllobothriidae; genus Schistocephalus; species Schistocephalus solidus. The sequence continues at coordinate 226,610 of WEDG01002947.1, forward strand.
CCCTTGTTCTCTTCGAAAGCCAATGATTCCTGACGTTTACTTTTTGCTAAACGTGAATGAAAGCCTGTCGGGTATACATTTCCCCTGTGAGCTGCCTCTCGTGCTAACGTCCTTTCTCTTTCTTTATTGCAGTCCGCCTCATATTCGCTTCGAAGGCGTCGCCTGAGGGACAACGATGAAGTCAATTCTCCCCTGGATCGCAAACAAGCCGCCCCCAAAACCTGCAGGTTCACCACAAGTTGCCCATGGATAGAGGGCTCAGCTTCATCCAAAGTACCTACTTCCATGCCCTGGACATATAGGGAATCTCGGTCGTCGCCTTCACACCGTCCTCTGGCTGTCTCCTCCGTGGGCGACTGGAACAGGAGCCGTGAGCAGTCTGCAGCCTATGCTGCACACTCTACCGGGTCATTTGTAGATTCGCGCTCTACCGTCGTTCACGGCCTGACACCTGAGCGTCATCAACAACAACAACAACACAGCCAGTCTTCAGTCGAAAATCTGAACGTCGCAGCACACGGAGACGTTTCACACCCATACCTCGAGGCGTTCCAACTATCCAATGACGTGGCGTCCTCTTCCCCCTCATCCTCTGCCACCAACACCACCTCTTCAACACCATTTCCGTCTCGACGCCCCTGCCCACGGGTGGAAACACAGATAAGGCAAAATAATGCCCAGATGAATTTTGGGTTTCAACATGGGGGTCAATGCAGTTTAGGAAGTATTGTCTTGCCACCTCTAAACTCCTCTGGCGCTGAGACCACCTGCTCACACTATTCAGTCGAGGCACAGCCTAATTCGTCTGTTTGGCATGAGGATTTCCTAGAATTTGGTGGCGTTCTGCCGTGGCAAACCCTTCCTAATGAGGAGGACGCCAAACTGAGTGTCGACTGTGAAGCCCCTGCAATGAGCATGCCGGGCGATATGCCAATGACAAAATCTTCCAGCCCGATTTCCTTCAATTTTAACTCCCATTCGACTGCCGATCTCGAGACTTCTTCTGATCTTATCACACACTGTGAGACCTCTACCCTAAACCTTCAAACACACGACAGTACGCCGACCGTTGACTCCGGTGTCGCCTCACTGATAAACCCATCCGATGGGTTGGACCTAGGACCTTTAGATTTGGATTTTGATACCGTCTCCTCTGCTCTTAATGAGATGGTTGAAGCTAACGGCCCCATTCCCCTTGACCTTGATTTTACTCTCACAGCTGACCTATCCAACGCTTCCTCATCTACCTTTTCTCAGAAGGCGTTGAACGACCATTCGGAGAGTGGAAGTCAACACGATGAAGGTGTCTATGGACTAACAGGGCCTGATTACTCAAATAAGTACAGCTACCACTTTTCGGGGGAATCACTTGGGCCCATTCAAAACACCTCAAATAATATTTATCCGGACTGGACTTCCACCTACGAGACATTGTATGACAGGAGCTTGTTCGACCTGAACTCGAAAACCTGAATCTACATTGATTTTTAGACGCCCTTCTTTTCTGCTGTCCCTAGGTGTTCTACCTTCTCTTAGTTGCCATATTTCAGTCGGGATACATTCCTGACGTATTTTTGTGGCTTCCGTTTGCCTTAACTGTCAACGCTCCGTGCAACTCATTCAAGCTAGATTCGGTGTTGAGCTCGTAATTTATATGGTTGACTTCGTTATAGTTTGTATTTTATATGCGTTCCATTCATATATATATATATATACCTATCTACGTGAACACACCAGCATGGGTGAACCTGTACATACAACGCACGTGCACAAGATCTGTACATTCCAATTGACAAAATCTGGACCATCTACACAGACGCTCACACGTATAAGGCTGTTTATGCTGAATGCGGTACTGCGGCACCCTGCTCCACACAGGAACTGCATTCAGTTGCCATTTTATCTCCTCCCTTCAACAACACCACCTCTTCTTGAATTTTAACCTTTTTGACCTTTCCTGGTGGCATTCACTGACTTACGCCCTTTTCTAATAAGTGCTTTTACGGCTGTGAGCCCCTGTTGTGATAAGTCAACTGCCTGTTTTCGTGCGATTGTGATGTTCTGTCATACCTCCAGAAGGGGGAGGCTCCAGTCGGTTGACCGACTCCATTTGGATGTGTATCTATGCATTTTAACCCATCGCCTCGTCTGGATAGTGCTGGCGTCCAGGCTTAGGCAAACCCTCTGTGAGGTTCCTCTCAAAGGTCTCCGTGTACCGTGGTCTGGAACCACGGCTATTGCGCTAACCACCCTTCGAAAGCGAATCTTCAGCCGAACCCGTGAGCTGCGATGCAGTTTCACATGTGTCTGAAGTTTTGCCCACGGCTGTTACCCTACTTTCTGCTCTGTAATATCCTTCCAAACACTCCTTTTATTGGTTGAATTTACGTAAATGATTTTGCACATTTAATGTTTTCTTTTTCAGTAAATTTCATGCATACCCAAGTGTCTACTTTCATTTAAAACGCTTTGGTTACCTTGTGGGAATTTGATTCGCCCAGTGCCAGCGCTGTGCATAACTCTACGTCTGTGATTGACAGCAAAGTAAGTGATGACTCGCACCTGAACGACGGACACCGTGGATTCTATTATTGCGTGGGTTCTTGGCCGGAAGTGGAGCCACATTATCCCTCTGCTGGATCCTAAGGCGGGGGGAGCTGAAGACAGGCCAATGTACTCGTTTGCGGAGTTGTGCTCCGAAGATCTTGACGCGTATTTATTGAACTCCGCCGAGTCCGCGCGCGACCTTAACTAATGTGGTTCATGCATTTGGCACTCCTCAGATGGAAACGTTTACACTGTGTCACCAGCGGGTGCCATCCTACCACCAACTGGTTTTACAGATTCAAACAGTTAATCAGTGTGTAGAGGAGGGGAGAGTTCGTGACGCTGCTGGTGTTGATAAGGCCATCTTCTTTGACAAATCAGCTCATTCCTCGCTATAATAAACCCAACCCGTCATCGGGCATGAAAGGTTGCCAGCCGACGGGCTAACGCGGTACTACTCAGGGCTGAGAGACGGCCTACTATTGCTTCTTATCGTAGTGCTCACTTCTGTATGTCCTGAGCCCCTGTGTTGCATACAATGTACCTCGACCTTACAAGCCAGCTGCTGAGATTAACCTCATCAGTCATCCGACAGGCTCGGATTGTTTACTGGTGCAGAAGAAGGGGATGAATGCCTAGAGCTAATATGAAAGTGCTCGTCCTCGTAGTAATCTAGCGCATTCCTCACTAAAATAAGTAGGATGAGTTTGAACTTATTATGCCTGGCTAAAGTCGTGGCTCGAAGGTTCTCGGTAGAAGAGCCAGGTGGTTCCTGCTGTCGTTGTCTCCGGCCAATCCCTGGTAAGCGTTGGAGATTGTCACCTCGGCACCTGTCTTTATGCACAAAGTCGGCTGGATACTTGAGATACTTTCACGTACAAGGATGTCATTATCAGGACTGAGTGAGCTTTTCAATGTCGGAGTGGGGAGGAATTGACAGAGTCTACAGAAGGCTTTCAAGTAATGCGTAGGACCTCTTATCCTCCGGCATGTGATCACATAACCTCGTTTTTTGCCTCGAAACTCTCAAACGAGCATGCATTCGCCCGTTCGGTTAGTGCACCGAGCGAGATAGTTGGTTGGCCGTTAGTCCAGCTTCAGCTGCATTTCATTCGAATTTATAAAAATTACTGACTGTCTCTGTTAGCTTCCACCTCTTGCATTTTAAGGGAGGTGTGGGGGCATAAAAGCCATCTGCTTTCATTTGCTTGAGGCTCAAGCGATGATCAGTCGCTCCTTTACCGTTACTATGTAGAGACCCATGCCTGTTCAATGCGCCGTATAAAACTTTGAATTCCTCAGCACCTGGACGTTCATTTAGGGCTAAAAAGGTGTTAGTCCGCCTGTAACACTCTATTTTGCTCTTTATAAACCCACTTTGTTATCCTAAGCCACTCCTACTTCTCCTTTCTATGCAACTCACACTCGTTGCACTGAATGTACAGTGCAACGAGTGTGGGGTTTTAATATTAAATATCAGGCAGAATAATCCCCAGATATGCAAATCACACGTGCGCCTTCGATTAGGATGGATTACTTAAGTGGGGTTGTAATATTATTTGTCATACAACATAATCTTATCATATTCCGGGCACGTGAGGACGCCGACTTTTGAACGGGTTTCTTCCCGGTCGCCTGTAAAAACTATGCTCGGTATAAAATGAATTCTTAATTGGTGTGCGTTTTTCCGGGGATTTTCGACAGCTGTTTAGATTCTAATATATTTTCTAGAAAACCTGCATAATTATATTATTTCTTGTTCTCACTTGGTAGAAGAGTACACCTTCTTCAAGCTTTACGCCTGAAGAAGGAGTTTTTAAGACTAAAAGGTTCATTCATAAAGCATCGATACTGTCCTTTTATCAATTCTGCTTAGAAAGTATACAGCATGGTCTGTATCCATTGCCACATTTTATGAGCAGTACGTGGCATGTTCCTGAACGCGCAGAAAAATGCATTATTTTTCTTATGCGGAATGTACCCTGTGGTTTTTATAACCCTATGAGCAAGTATGATTGCAGGTTGAGTTCAAAATTATCCTGGGATTCGAAATTTTTTTATAACGGCATAGAATATACAAAGACACAAGTTTCTACCATATGAGCGCAAAAAAGAATATTTTTGTACAATTTTCCACAGAATATACTTGAATCTAATAGGGCATTGAAAATAAATGAAAAACTCATATGCCTTAAGTAGTCATTTTTTGCAATCGATCGAGAAGAAGCTCACGCAAAAGCCGGCACCCTAAAGTTACTCGAATATTTTAGGATTATGTCGTACAATTATTAATATAACAACTATAATTAAGTTACTTTTTAAATCGACAACACGTTTCAGAAATTCAGTAAACATTTCGTGAGATAGCAGATCTACTGTAAGTTTCTTAACTTATTCATAATTTATCAGTGGGTTACAATGCTTCCATCAAAAGCCCTGCTAGACTATGGTTGAGTTCTTTGGTATATCCGCGAGCGTAACGGAAAAACGTCTCGAGGGCAACCTTAACTTTGAGGAAACAGGAGAAAAGACCTTTACGCAACCGTTCCAGCTTCGTTTTTGTCGGTGCTTGAAAGGGCGCCTCTTCGTCATGCATTTTTTGCTGCTGTGCAAACATCCACATGGTGCTTGTTTTGGGGATCCAGGTCAAAATGCGAGTCCCATATTCAACTCGCCAATCAGCTGAGGTCGTTGGAGGTTATTCTCACGCAGAGGAATATTCCCAATCGTGGTCGACAGAGCTTGGGCCATAAATGGTTGGACTTTACAGTTGGTACGTGGAGGCGTAATGCTGGCACTTAAAATAGGAGTGGCCGACTTCGGTAACCGTCAGTCAACAACTCCATCGACAAGTCGGAGGGGTAGGAAACGGGACTGTACACCTCCGTAGGGCAGCACTCCACATTAAAATCCTTAAAAACTGGATTTCATAAAGTGTGGTATTGAAATTCTTCGTCAGTCTGGAGAACGGAACTGTGCACTTCGCTTCTTCGAAATATTTGGTTGAATGAGGGTACACTGAAATCGCCGGAGTTTCTTCCAAGTTGGCAGGAAACGCGTCAAGCCTTACGGAGATTTGAATGAACGCGTTTCCATGCATGTCACAAAGTGACTTTCCATTATAAGACCGTATAATGCAGCATCCGGTGAGCATGAGGTAAGTATAATTAACGTCCAATAGTCGGCAAAGCCAACATGTCCGAGTCTGTCTCATTTGCATGCTGATGGCTGGACAGATCTCCGACTCGTCATTTCGAAGAAGAGGCTCCGACGCTAACCGCACAAGAGACCAGAAGGTAAGCGACCACCAGCTAGGTTAATTATTGTTCTGTTTAATGTGTTTGATTTCGGCAATCAACTTGCCCATCAATTGGAAGAACGCCAGACTCCGAAAGACGGCGCGACGGTGAAGCTACAGTGGTACTAATTACGGAACAATCTATGCTAAAGCTAGGGATGCCCTGCTTTGCGCCAGTAGCCAAAACAAATTCTGATTTGATGGCAAATCTGACGAAGAAGTCTGCAATTTACCTGCCAAGAAGAATAAGATGCATGAAGTCTGCATAAACCACGGGACCGAAGGAAATAAAACAACCTTCTTTCTCGTCCGATACCTATTACAACAGTGACTGTGGGAGATGCAGAACGTCTGGCTGGATCGCAAGGCTGAGGAAATGCAAAGCCACGTTGGCCGCGACGATACGAACACTTTCTTCACGTCCACCAAAGGAAACGCATTGATAGTCTGCCCCGACAGAATAACACTCCTAACGGAGAAATTGCAGATTCTGGAGGGCTTGGCTGGACACTTAGCGACCGTGCTCTACCGCCCACCCACAATCGCTGATGTCTCCCTCGACCGGCTCCCCCAAGTGGAAACCGATTGTAACCTTGAAATATACCTTCCCTTTCAAAAAAATTAGGGCTATACAACAGATATCCAGCGAGAAAACATGGGGACCTAGCGTCGTCAAGGTCAAACTCCACAAGCGTGGTGGTCCTCAGCTGATGGGAAAATTCACATCACCGTCCCAAGGGATGTTGTGGCAAGGGTAAGACCCTAAAGACTTGAAGGACACCGCCATCGTGTATATCAACATATGCAAGGACAACAGCCAAATCTGCGACATTCGCCCAGGCATTCCTCTCCACAAACTTACAGGGAAACTCTTAGCCCCAGTCCTATAAAAAAGCAGTGTGGATTACGCGGATACCGCGGCACCGCCGACCCGACCTTCACCGTACATCAATCGAAAGAAAAAACGCCACAAAATCCGGATGAGCCTCCACACCACCCTCGTGGTCTTGCTGAAAAGCCTTCCATACAGTTAATCGCTACAGACTCTTGAGAATTATGCAGAAATTCGGATGTCCTGAACGATTCACGCAAATAGGACAGTCTTTTAAGCATTTGCAATGGCCGATGCGGTGAATTAGGGTTGTGTACTCGCTCCTACCCTCCCCAACCTCATGTTTTCCGCTAAGCTGATGGGCAATTACCTACCATATACACCGTGTGCCCTATGGAGTGGTGGACGCAGAGGCGACGATTTGCGCGTGAATTAGTTTCTAGCGATGGTAGACTTGTGCATTCCCTCCTTCACACCCACTTCAACCCGGTGTCCTATATGACACGGGGTCGTTGTCTTGCCGGTTTGATCGGTTGTTCATCAAAGGACGCCAGTATTCCTTATCGAAACCGTAAAGAAACCGAGCCCGTGGCGCAGTGTTGAACTTCTAATCAACAGGTCGCGGGCTCGAGCCTCGGGTGCCGCAACACATGGGGTTTTGTAGGACTGGCTGCCCATAGCTAATGAGCCAGACATGGCCATTCTTGTCTCCCTTGTCTTTGTTTATAATATTCATCTGCCAAAAATAGGCATAATAGGAAGGAAATGACCTTTTTCAGAATATTCACCAAAATCCCCTAGCCTTGTTCGAGTCGCTTTGAAGGAACTGATAATCAAAGTTGTACTGTTACTGCAAAGTCACAACAGACAATCGCTGACGATAGTGGAGGGGGGGGAATTTGAACCACTTCTTTTATCAGACCGTAATAACAGATAATTGGTGAAGCGTTTATCTTGATTTTTCTATCTACCTGCGTAGGTAAAACGTCGAAATTGTTCTCAGAGCACGACTGTCTCCAACGGCAGACAGTTTTCTCTGGTGTCCCAAAAAGGAACCGGCACCCATTTTAAAGTCTCTCCTCCTCCACCACCACCTCCTTCTGTAACACAGTCCTCCTGTTGACATATCATCTTCCACACCCCTCTCGCTTTCTCACCTCTCACTCCTAATTATTCCCACTTTGCGCGCAAAGGCATTACGCTGGTGCGTGCACCTGCATCTGTGCCCCGAACAGGACAGAGCCAGCTTCATCCCACGCCCCATGCAGAGGAGGATAATAATTGCTATGATTATTATGAGCTTGACTAGAAGGACAGAGTAACCAGCTGACTCAGCGCCAACGTGGGCGTGGTGCCGCTCCCAAGGTCAGGCGCGGATTACTACAAACAGGTGTGTGTGTGTGTGTGTCAGCGCGAGGGATGACGATCCCTGGTCCGGCAACCGGCGCGCCGCTGCAGCATGGCCTCATGCGGACACCGACGCTTTCCTGAGTATTCTCTGTGAGCCGGAAGTGTGTGTGTGTTCCCCCCAAACGGAGCGCGTGCTAAATGCATCGGACCAACACGGGGGCCAAATCAAGGGGCGGCAGGCATTATTATTCTGGGATGCGGTCCCATAACAAATGTCGAAGATGGGGGGAGTGCGCGTGCCCAACATGGGCACACGTAGGTGCAGGCTCATGCCGCACCCCGCTCTCCCACTCCGTGGGAGATGATTCATCTGCGCTCGACCGCACCTCCGATCTTCTTGACTATGTCTTAACACCGGGCACAGGCGTGGAAGGGAAGAGAGAGTGCGGTAGATGCAGTGCTAGTCTAATTTCACTTAAAACTAATTTGCGCACTAGCCACCGGCCCTACGCCACAATACTGTGGAGCATACGGTGGACATCGTCGGATTACGACGGTCGAACTGACGTGTGTGCATCATCCCGGTGCTGGTCTCGGGACGGAAGGGAGGGGGCGGGATGGGGAGTCGTGTGTCATAAGACTTCATCCAGACGTCTGCCCATGGGGGGTGAGAGCGGAATATAAGATGAGTAGCCTTCAGGATCCTATAGTCTTCGAAATTTTGGGAAACAAACCTCATTGTGATCATTTCTAAGCCTACCATAGCTCATAAACACCAACGAAGCTGAGTGGGGAGGAGAAGACCGACTGACAACCGAAAAGAGTTTTTTTATTTTTCAGAGCTTTCGGACCTCTGTGGGATTCCAGCGAGTACAAATGCCTCGTATGGCTTCCTAAACAGGACATGGGAGTAAGAACAACCCGCCCACTTAGGATCGGTGGCCTTAAGATGAATTTCAGAAAGGGCAAATATTCGCGTATCTTCTCCCTACCACTATCCCAAACTCTTACCTGAACTGTGACCTTAATCTTAACCCTAAACCTACTCGTAACCTAAGCCCTACATCTAACAGGGACCCAAACCCTTAAACCTTAACATACTCCTTACCCTATCCTTAACTCTGACCTTAGCCTACCCTTAAACCTAACCCTCAACATAAACTTAACGCTTACCCTTAAGCCCCAACCTAATTTCCCTGAAGTTGACGCAAAGTCGCATGCATTGTGGAGCGTTCCTATTTCCGTGTCCTGTTTGGATGGCCATACAACTAATTTTTACTATTCAGCGTTAGAGCTAGTAAGAGCAACAGAAAAAGTTACAGGTTTTTTTTACGCCACAAGAATAGGTAGTCGGGGATTAAAGGTGGTATTGTGCTCGATTCCCGGTGGGGGTAAGAATATGTTTAGAACATGAAAATAGTGGAATTTAGCGTACGACCACCAGCTATATGGGGGTACCTTGTCCCCTGCCAACCTGGGTATTAACGAAGTAGCCATAAGTGACACAGTTCTGGGGTGACTGTGCAGGGCTTATTATACCAGTGCCAGGTCAAAACATCGACTTACTGCGCTCGCATCTGAACCCAATGCGTCAACCACCCCTTTGCTTGTCTTCTTACCAGTACGGATGATTATTTTGGTGGTTGAATAGGTCAGCGGTACCAACTCTAGCCTATCTGCAGCATCACTGAGTGTACCCCCTACCCTAAATACGCACTTGTTAGTGTTTCCGATGGTGTCAGGTGGGTAACCCTGATCAGTCCCACGTGTACGATGTAATTTTATATGCATTCCCTCGCCCGAGCCCCTAGCTGCCAGTAGTTCAGCATTATACTTCCCTGTTTTATTTGCAGCTGTGAGGCAGAATTGCAGGGGTTAAGCCTTCACGGTTATCCCTACTGTTGGCAACCTGGTGCCTGACGTGAACCAAACGTTAATTTCAAACTTCAACAAGTACATTACCGATAAGCCTCACAGGAATAGAGCTTGTTGTTCATTACAGCGTTGATATCCCACCCTAAAAACCAATCGATACACGTATCCAAATGGATCGTTCACTGTAATCTAGGCATCCCAAATAGAGGTCATTAGAGGTGCTGTTACATAGGGATGCCCAGGGGGTGCCGCTACTGAATGGGGGCAGATTAATACATCAGTTTTTCTGGCTTATTCTACCTTCATTCAGCCAACCATAATCCTGTCCACAATCTGGCGTCAGGAACCCAAACATGCGCACTTACACAGTGGACCTCACACAGGGTATCCACGATTGCCTCATGACCATGCGACTGCCATGTCCAGAGGGTAAATTCGTCACCAGCATAAACGCCTACAATATCCTCGTCCCACACGCCAACCCCCTCTGCAACCCCCATAATGCTGAGTGCCCTGACAGAGACGAGGACGGGTTTTTACGCAGACCTGCACATCATCCTTCTAGCGATTGTGCCGAAGGAAGACACGAAAAGTGTCTTTGATGTCTCCTATGTCCGTGGCGGTATAAATCACTCCGCTAAGTTGACAGCTGTAACAGTAATGGAATCCTTCTCCCGACTGCCTGCACAGCATAAAATATTTTCCGATCCTCGTGAAGACAACCTGGCTGCACGCTCGCTCCGTCAGTCCGCAAGCGTGAACAATGCGGCGCGACATTCCAGTGACCAAGGCGATTTCTGTTCCCGACTGCCAGACGGAATGCCGCCTTGGCATCTACAAATAAGACCGGGAATGCAATACCGAACACGCCTCTGAAGTAAACTCACAAGGTACTTGAAATATCCCATTATTGAATACGATTGAACGCCGAGTTCACTTTATCTGTTGCGTGATTCTCCAAAAGGAATAAATGTAAGTGTTCAAAGTGCATGCTACGACGGGATCTCAGCTAGACCACTGACATGAAAATCCTCGATAGCGCACAACGACGACTAACTCCGACATCTGAGAAAAACAGGGCTGTGGCCAATAAGATCACGTACATCCGGTGTCGGAACCCAGTGGAGCGGAAGCTGCGAGAAATACAAAATGCTTGGATGATTCATAATTGTGGGAAAATCCATGGCTACGCGGACCGCAATGAACTGGCAAACTTCTTCTCTCCATCAAGCCCTGTGACCCCCAGTCAACCCGACAGAAAAAACTTAATGACGTAAAAACCATACATTCTAGGAAGCATGACAGAGCCCTTTGGGGGCGTCCTCAATCGACCATTCACTATATTTCACGAAACGACCAGCATACCCCAGGGATCGTTTGCCCCCGCTGCAAGAGAACATAGGGGATGCATAACAGACGTCTGGTGTCAAATCACGGGGTGGTGACTCAAGTTCAGCCGTAACCTACAAAATGGTGGCTCAGAAATGTATACTCTTTTTTAATTGTCCCATTGGCATCGACAACACAGCAGGATCCCCAGAGATATCACTCTCATTACTGCTATAGAAAAACTATTTGCAAAAAACCTAATTAATCGTCTGATCGCACATCTGGAGTAAGGACTAAATCTTGAAAAACAACATGGATTCAGGAAGCATTTCGGACATATCGACAACCAAAAAACTATGGAAAATTTCGCCTATCTATGCAACCTGGCCGGTTGCAAACTTATGCTTGGAATTGCCACGGCCTTTAGCTGAATACCAAACTGAACATTTCAGGGCCATTTCAAGGCCATCGTCTTGATGAAACTCCAGTGTAGAGCGGACGGCTGGATCGTATAAGAGTGACAAGCGTGAAAAATAAACTACTTCTCTAACAGCTGCCTCAGCAGAATACTGAAGCTCATGTTGAAAGGCAAGATTCTGGATACGGAAGTCGTAGAACGGACTGGAATCCTCAGCATCCACGCCAGACTGAGGGAACAGCAACTACGATGGAGCGGCCACCTCGTGAGGATGAATGAAGAGCGATTACTCAAAGGAAGCTTCTATGGGAATTGGACTATGGATGCTCACAGAAGGGGAGGTCAACAAAAACGCTACAAGAACCCACTGAAGAACTCTCTGAAGTGACCGTAAATAAATCTCAAAGGCTTGGGAGGACCTCACCCAGGACTGAACGACCTGTAGAAGAACAGTGAAGAATAGTGTAGCAGGCTAGAAGCCAACCAGACCGCCGCGGCTTGCAAGTCATTAGCGCCTCGGATCAATACCACAAATGCCCAAGCCCTCCCAACATGCTCACGATGCCAACGCACCTTCTGCGCGCGAATCGGACCTGTCGGACATCTTCGGACGTAGTACAACAACAACCTGACACTATCAACTTTGAATCAGTGAACATCCATTCTGCCACCCCTGCTACAAGCCCCACGAGTTCGCCCACCCTCGCACCGGTGATCAAACCTCCGATGTTTCACCGTCTTCGATCGTTGACGCCCTCCTCCCTCCCGCAACCCCTGCGGCGATCACTTGCTTCACTCCCACCATCACAGAGACTACCTACGACTACACGTCACCTGCCACCTTCACCACCAACCCCACTACCATCGATGGAGAGTCGATTCTAACTTGTCCTCATTGTGGCCGCCCATTCACCACCTCCCGCCTCGGCCAGGTCGTTCACTTGCGAATCCATCACACAGAGACTGGCGACCAGTGCCTGGAGCCCCAACACACAGCATAGACTGCCGCCTTCACTGCTCTCACGCATTCTCTCGCCGCATGGGCCTGTTCGGTCACAGGAGCATCCACAGATGCTCGCAAGCAGGAAGGAAAAACTCGACGCCACAAGGACACCTTGAAGAACTCTCTGCAGTGACTGCAAATCAACCCGGCCTGAGTGGACGTTGCACAGGACCGAGGGGACTGGAAAAGTGTACCGAAGTCTGAAGTATAAATCTGTGAAGCATACCGCATCACCACTGACAAAGCCAAAAGGAGTGCTCACAAGGCACAAGCGCCTCCGATCCCAAATGCCATGAACAAACCCCTTCCGAAGTCCCCACACTGCTAACGAACATGCCGCGCACCCATCGGCCTCGTCGAACATCTCCGAACCCAATGCAGCAACAACCTGACAGTCTCAAATCCTGCCTTCATAAACGCCCCTATCTTCGCCCCCCTCCTTGCTCTAATCCCTACGGCCTTCACGATGACGATCACCCCAACACTGGTGATCACATTCCTGATCTCCCGTCACCGTAGATTATCGTCACCTCCATCATTCCTGTAACAAGTGGCGACGTCAACAACCACCACAACTAAGTATCCCACTTCCATAATCAGAGAGGTCACCTCGGATGCCCCGTCAACCACCGCAATCAATTTAGACTCTATCCCAACCTGTTCTCATTGCGATCACACATTCACCTCATGCATCGGCATCGCCGGTCACTTGTGAATACGTAGCCGGTGGACCAGTGACAGAAGCCCTGGAATACATTCACCGCACCCGCTTCCACTGTCCGCACTGCCCACGCACATTAACTCGCTGCCCCATTATACATCAAAGCACGCCAACCGCACCGTTACCTTGTGAGGTAGTGGCGAACGAAGTCGTTTGCGACGGTTAAATCGTCGTATTTCATCGACACAACTTGACGAATTGGAATCAATGAATAAGAATGAATGAATTTGAAGGAATTTGAAGGAATATTTCATTTCCGTCGTACGTAGATCATTGTTCAATCTGAATGTTTACCAAATGCTATCAAGGTAAAAATGCGCGTCATTTATTACCTTAACGCAAGTTCAAGAGAACCATTCTGGGAGCGATGGGGAGGATTATCTTATCATTTGTACTTGCTGATGATGATGATGATGATGAACCCCGAAAAATCTGCCGGTTTAAACTTAACAGACAACCCACTCAACACTACAGTTTAGAAGCTGGTTAGTTAGAATTTGACAGACCTATGGCAACTAACTGGCACCGTTCCACAAACGCAAGACTGTTAACCATCTTAGGCACTTTCAATCACTTTTCCTAGAACAGCTTTGCTCCTCTTTAAACACCACAATTTGGAGAGTAACCTGCAGATTTGGAGTGCAATGAGTCGTAAGACAAAAAACAGGATTCATATTCCACGATTAATGTGCTGTCCGAGTAGTCTCAGTCCTGGTGCTAAGCGCATAGCATGCATACGACAGAAATGAAAGTTAAAGTTAGCCAAAGAGTGAAATCCCATGCCACGCATTGTCTCTGGAACACAATGGGACTGGAATTAAGTGGTAGGAAATGGCGACATTTTCACATTCTGATTAACGCCGTAGATTCCCGCTCTTACGGTAAAGATGACTGGCAACCGTAGGTTCTGTTAGCCACCCAGGATCCTGTAAAACGGGAATGGTTGTGATAGGGGGGTTTACGGCTGTGGCTCCACCGCAGACAAGCAGATAAATTTGTGCAAGAAAACATCAAAATAAATACGCTTTCACCAAATTTATTCTCCTAGGCCTACCTGTAGCAACGAAATTGGACATGATAGTGAAAAAAAATAAACGAAAGCAACTTTTAATAAATAAAAGGAAGTTGAATAACAAAAACCACAATAAAACAACATTGGGCATGTAGTTATTTGAATGCAATTGTTAACACATAGAGGGTTACTTCCCGTAGCTGTGAAATAGTAAACCAATCCATACCTTGTAAAACACATAAGTAGTTAACTACGTATTTTGGACCCAAAGGGGCCTACATAACCTATCTTTATGAGATGGCGCCTAAACAGAACACGAGGACAGAAACCACCCGCAATACAGGTTTCTTTGTCCCAAATTCCTGGGAAAGACTGTTAGGGTTACGCTTACGTTTAGCATTAAAATAAGTTGGGTTATTGTTCGGGGTTAACGCTAAGGTTAATGCCAACTCTAGGTTTGTAGTTTAGGGTAGCGTTACGGTGGAGATTAGTGCTACCGTTTAGGTTCACGATATGGTTACTGTTGGGCTTAGGATACGATACTTAATTCCCTTTCTTGACCACCGTTAGTGCCATACGCTCCTATTCTCGTGTCCTGTTTAGGGGGCCGTATAATTAGACCTTACCACTTCTACTTCTCGGCCCATACATGCTGGGGGAGGGGGAAAGGAAGACAGAGAAATCCGAAGCACTCGAGTTACCGCATCGTTCAGCACAGTGGGAAAAATTTGAGTGGCTACAAAAACAGTTGTTTTTTTCAATGAAAAATGATTTGTTGAGTGCTAGCAGTAGTTTCAACCATTCGGACCACTTGCACGACCTCTGATACGGTCAGCCAACAACCCAACTGAATGCGCTGTTAGGCACGTTCAGAGGAGATGGCGCATTGCGCCGGGACCGACTGCAAAACCCGGCGGCAGAGCAGACTCTCGAGCGTCCACGCGAGCGTGCCGATGCACAAAAGTTTCAACTGAGCTTGTGCGCCACCCTCCTCCACATATCTTTGTAAACTGCATTTTGTTACTCAACTTATCGTTGTTTGCGCTGTCCGGAAGAAACGCATTTCGTTTGAGGTCGGTTTCACGTAGCTTTGACGAGTTAGTTTATTCCACTGACAGTTTATAGACTCCGTAAGCACTCGGGTAACGTTCTATCAATAATATATATATATATATATATATATATATATATATATATATATATATATATATATATAGTTTGTCTATACGGTAGATAAAAAACCGTTTTTTTTCAAAGAAACTCAATTTGTTCCTCGTTCGGGAAATGCCTGTTGTGCCGTATACGCTCACCAGCAACTTTATTGTCCTGTCCTGTTTCATAGCCCTACTGTCAGTATTCACCAGTAAGGTTTCCATGCAACACAACATGTTATATTCAAAAAAGAAACTCCCCGCTACTTAATTGTTTTGTATAGAAGGAATCCTTCACCGAACACCCAGTCTCTGAGTACCGAGAGACACTACGGCAGGCCGGTCTACCCTGGGTTAACTACGAAAGTGCCTTCTCCTATCCCCCACCGCTGCCACCCCACTTACGCCTGCGCCCTATATCACCTCTCCTCCCGAGTCCCCACCACGGATGGGGACAACGAATGTCTTTCCGTACGCCTCCCTCCTTCCCTATGGATACTACCAGGTCACTTATACCTGCATATATATATATATATATATATATATATGCCAGGTGTGCCACACTTGGGATTGGGTATGACTGGCTGATGACGGCTAATAAGCCAGAAATGGCCATTCCGGTCTCCCCTTGTCTTTGTCGGTTCCACATTATCAACATATGCTTTACGTCGCTATGCGACTGCCTGTGAGTACTCTAGTCTGAGTTCCAGGGCACAACGGAACATAAATGTTCCTTAAGCAGATCGGTGCGCAACACCCTATCATCATATTCCCGATCACAACCGACCAAGCAACGAGCCCGTGGCTCAATGGTAGAGCGTTCGACTCAAATACCAAAGGTCGCGGGTTCGAATCCCAGGTGTTCTACACTTGGGATTGGGTATGACTGGCTGATGACGGCTAATAAGCCAGAAATGGCCATTCCGGTCTCCCTTGTCTTTGTCGGTTCCACATTATCAGCATATGCTTTACGTCGCTATGCGACTGCCTGTGAGTACTCTAGTCTGAGTTCCAGGGCATAACGGAACATAAATGTTCCTTAAGCAGATCGGTGCGCAACACCCTATCATCATATTCCCGATCACAACCGACCAAGCAACGAGCCCGTGGCTCAATGGTAGAGCGTTCGACTCAAATACCAAAGGTCGCGGGTTCGAATCCCAGGTGTGCCACACTTGGGATTGGGTATGACTGGCTGATGACGGCTAATAAGCCAGAAATGGCCATTCCGGTCTCCCTTGTCTTTGTCGGTTCCACATTATCAACATATGCTTTACGTCGCTATGCGACTGCCTGTGAGTACTATATATATATATGACAAAGACGTTATACCGTACTTCCGACATAGATACTAGCTAAAAGCCCAGACACGTATATATATATATATATATATACATATATATATATATATATATATATATATATATACATATATATGATAGTGTGGGGCTCACCGATCTGCTTAAGGAACATGTATGTTCCGTTGTGCCCTGGAGCTCAGAAAAGAGCCCTCGCAGGCGGTCGCATAGCGACGTGTAGCATATGATGTAATGGAACCGACAAAGAAAAGGTAGACCGGAATGGCCATTTCTGGCTTATGAACCGTCATCAGCCAATCATACCCAATCCCAAGTGTGGCACACCTGGGATTCGACAAAACAACGAGCCCGTGGCTCAATGGTAGAGCGTTCGACTCAAATACCAAAGGTCACGGGTTCGAATTCCAGGTGTGCCACACTTGGGATTGGGTATGACTGGCTGAGGACGATTAATAAGCCATAAATGGCCATTCCGGTCTCCCTTGTCTTTGTCAGTTCCATTCCATCATATATATATATATATATATCACCTGACTCCATGTCCTGCACTTAATAATTTCAGAAATTATTTACCCGATTATTCTCTGGAATCCATCTACCAGAAACCACATAGAGAACGCTGGGAGCCCACTGAGGAGCCGAACCCCTCGTTGTTGTGTCACACAGCAGCAGAAACATCGGCGAAACACGTGTCTGGGCTTTTAGTTGGTATCTATGTCGGAAGAACGGTATAACGTCTTGCCATATATATATATATATATATATATATATATATATATATATATATATATATATATATATATATATATATATATATATATATATAAAATGAAATACAAACATCGAAAGATATTCAATAGAAAAGACGAAATTCTTTGAGCAAATAGAAACTTGAAGTCGTAAATTGTCAAGTCTGGTCCCGCAACTCATCGTCAGACTACGGGCAGTGTACAGGAACAATTAATTAATTAACCGTGTTAAACATAGGATTCATAGGTTGGGTGAAATCCGAACCAATACGCATTGAGTGTATTTTGTCACTCCGTCGTGATTAGTTCTGCGCGTTTGAATTTTTCTTTTTTCTTTAACGATTTTGTATGCGGCATTCAAATTGATATGCCGGTTGATGCATGCCTCATCTGAATGCATTGCTTCCAGGAATTCACGGTCTTTTCTGCTTTGGCAGATGCCAACAATCCGTGTTTTCTCCCATGCAAATTCCTTTCCTGTTTCCAGTGTATGCATGGCTACTTGGGATAACTGGTCTCATCTTCTAACCGCCAACTGATGTTCGTGTAAGCGGGTTGAGACAGATTTCCCAGTTTGGCCACAATAGACGGCATTACAACTGGAACATGGAATTTTGTAGACAACCCTTTTTATCCAGATAGCTAACCCTGTCCTTAGGGTGTAGAAGCTGTGAGCGTAAAGTAGATGTAGGGTGGTATGCTTGTGCCACCTAAACGGGCCACGTGGTAGATGCGTTCGGACCAACACGGGGGCCAAATTAGGGCACGGCAGGCGTTATTCGGGTTGCGATATGGAGGTGTGGTGGCACGCCTAGGGGCGGCTAGGACATAGGGGACCCAGCCGCGCCAGCCACCTGCGTCCTCTCCCGCCTCCGGTCTTCTTGACTCTGTCTTGACACCGGGCTCAGGTGGGGGAGTAGGAGAGAGTGTGGTAGATGCAGCGCAAGTCTACTATCACTTTAAACTAAATCACGCGCAAGTCTCCGTCCCTGCTCAACTTTCCCATGAGCATACGGTGGACATCATCGGATTACGGCGGTCGAACTGTCGGGTGGTATGCTACTTGTATCTGGTGCTTTCTAAACTGTCTTTCGACAAGCTCTGATACATTTTTAATGTATGGGAGAGTTCGCCAGGTCATTGTTTTGGGTGCCTGGGTGGCCGTGTGGTTTGAAATATCTTTCTCTTTGCATTCTTGCCGCTTCAGACATCGATGCACGAAGTCACGCGGGTATCCATTTTTAGAGAACAAGTTGAAGATGTATTTCATTTCTGCTCGATAACTTTCTTCATCAGAGCAGTGTGTTTTGGCTCGATTTAGGAGACTTTATACAGAACTCCTTTTGTGAGAGATAGGATGATTACTCTCAAAGTGTAGGATGACTTCAAAATATGTTTCTTTGTGGTACACTGAGGTGTGGAGTGATCCATCAGTTTTCCGATGCACGAGGACATCCAGAAATGGGAGTTGTTCATCAGCTTCCGTCTCGAACGTGAAATTCAATTCCTTGGAAATGTTGAGTTAAGATGTTTTTGGAGCAGGTCTTACAGTTATTTTCTTGACGAGGACAAATGTATCATCAACATATCGCAGCCACAACAGAAAAGGCTGTGAATTCCTGGAAGCAATGCACTCAGATATGTCATGCATCAACCGGTATATCTATTTGGATGCCGCATACAAAATCGGTAAAGAAAATTTCAAACGCGCAGAACCAATCAAGACGAGATGCAAAATACACTCAACGCGTATTGGTTCGGATTTTGCCCAACCTCTGAATCCTTTGTTAAACATGGTTAATTAATTAATCGTTCCTGTACACTGCCCGTGGTCTGACGACGAGCTGGGGGACCAGTCTCGAAAATTAACGCATTTAGGTTTGTATTTTCCCAAAGAATCTTTTCTTTTCTATTGAATATCTTGGGATGCCTGTATTTCAATATATATATATATATATATATATATATATATATATATATATATATATATATATATATATATATATATATATATATATATATATATATATATATATATGACAAAGACGTTATACCGTACTTCCGACATAGATACTAGCTAAAAGCCCAGACACGTGTTTCGCCGATGTTTCTGCTGCTGTGTGACACAGCAACGAGGGGTTCGGCTCCTCAGTGGGTCCCCCAGCGTTCTCTATGCGGTTTCTGGTATATATATATATATATATATATATATGAACTTTCGGACTGAGCCTACAAAGCTTCATTCTGACTTATTTCCTCCAAGTTAGCGTTTGAGTTCTATGTTTTCTCTAATCATTTCCTGTTCACAGTTAACAAAGTATCCGTCTGAGGAACTGACCCCACGTTCACTTCGATATTAATGTCAGTACTCTTTTCCTGCAGCATGTCGACATAGCGTTTGTCCCTCGCATGGTTGGTCTTAGTTCATGACTCCGAGATTATCTTCCGGGCTTGTGTACGACCAAAGAACAAGGGAATACCATATAGGAAACTTTGCCCATGAATCGCTAGCATTCGTTAGGTGGTCATTGTAGTTTTTTCCTTTCTTTTTTAACGGGACCGCCAAGGGTAGCGTTAGTATTTTTGAGCTGCATCACCAGTGGGCTCCTCAAGTTGTCCCCAAAGTAAAATCTTGCAGCTCAATTCTTGAGGTGTTTTGAACTGCATGGAGCATATTAAAAAAAGAAAACCCGATATCTTCTAGTTTGGTTTTCCCCTGGCTCGCTCAGAGCTTTGGCGCCGCACACATGTTTGAAATAGCCTTCAGCCCACTTGGATGCTTGATAAGGCATAGTAGGCTTAAAAGTCTGTCCGGGTTTTTAGTCGGGTGACCTTCCCAGTACCCAGCCAATTTTTAATCTTCTTGCCAAGCTTTGCGCCAAAAATTGTCATTCCAGACGGTGCAAATGCTCAGCCTGCTCATGTTCTCTCAGACGGCATTGCAATCATCATCATCATCATCATCATCATCATCATCATCATCATCATCATCATCATCATCATCATCATCATCATCATCATCATCATCATCATCATCATCATCATCACACACCATCATCATCATCATCATCATCATCATCATCATCATCATCATCATCATCATCATCATCATCATCCATCATCATCATCGTCATCATCATCCTCCCTTATCATCATCGTATATATCATCAACATCATCATCATCATCATCATCATCATCATCATCATCATCATCATCATCATCATCATCATCATCATCATCAACAATCATCATTGTCATTGTCGTCATCATCATCCTCCACATCGGTAGCACAAATTATCAGGAAGTAACAACATTACTTTCACCTCCAATTATGCTCCACCCGCAGACAGCTAGCCATAAGGCAGCTGACTCAGATACCCACGATTATGAGTAATGCTCAGTGGCAGCGGGAAGCAACAGGCGGGAATTTTGTTGACGTTGAAACAGCCGCCCACTGCTGCTGCTGCGGCTGCGGCTGCTATTACTCCTGTTCCCATTCACGTGTGGAATGACTGAATGAGCGCGTGTGCGTGCATGCTTTTGTGTACCTGTATACACTTGGTGGCCAAACACTGCCTTCGCGTGCTTGCTCCCCCCTCCAGTCCACATGAAGACGGACGCCAGAGGCTCTGACGCTAGGCTCTCCGCCCCCAACCATTCTACGCATGTCTTCGCCATAAGTAGGTCTGCTTGACTGCGTAACATCTGCGCCCCACTCCACCCCCCAGGCCCCATCCTGTCAGTAGCGGCTGAGTGATGCTCATCTCTGCGGCTGATGTGTTGATCTTCGCCGTTTTGCTTGGTCCCCAGGCCGGTATTCTCTGCAGCTGCTGCCTGAAGCCTCGGTTGGCTATGCAAGTAATAACTTGACCGGCCGCCTCGATTATTTTCGCGTGGGGCAAGGGACTCTAGGCGTGGCCAGCGGCTGCTTAGTTGTGATCCATTCTAGCCTCTATCACGTCACTCTTCTTGGTGAAGTATCCAAAAGTCAACGGGGAGCGAAATGTTGCATAACCCCACGGCAAAACCGAAATCTGCCGTATTTGGCCCTGCTCAATAACGCGGTGTAGGCATGGCCACTTGAAATGACCATTAAGAATAGGGCGGACTTTTTAATTTCAGCTGCCATTTTTCTCTCCTCCAACTGCGAATTTTTTTATATGTACATGGATTGACCCATTTTTCACATTAGATACTGCTATTTACAGCTTTCTGTTTATATTAACTATGATTAGAAGGGCATTTGCAAACGACTTCTGTACCGTTTTAAAAGAAATGTGACGCAATTTTGCGACGCACTTGTGGACGACCGTTCATGATGCCGACAGTTGCAGCTTTCAGTTACTATATATCTTTTTTTTCTTCCGGTGCTCTTTTATGCGTACCAATTTTATCCACAGTGAATGGAGTTTTTTTGCTAAAAATTTTGAAATGATAGTTTCAAAATAAAGCGTACCTCTCTCTCTCTCAAATATTCCCATACTCCTGCTGACAACACTTCTCCATTAAGGAGGACGATACTCCGAGGAGGGCCGGCGGCCGGATCACCTGACGTCCAAGCCGATTTGGCAGTGGCCCAAACAGCTACCCACTAGGCTTAACTGCACTTCAACGCACATGAGGTCCGAGTCACACTCTGAGCAAGTCTGGTATATTCCCTGTGGTTCATACCATATGTGGTCCGTGTAAACGGTCTATTTAGTTTTGTCGGTCACTGCGCCTTAGCCCATCTGCAGTTGCCTTGACCTTGTCTTTCCATTGGAGTCCGGTGGCCTAGAGAGGAGAGAGTGAGGTAGAAGGTGAGAAACCCAGTTGCTCTGGAAACTGCTTCATGCGTAAGGTACATGTGATGCGCCCTCCCCCAGTCGTGAAACGCGCCGCGTAAAGGGACGACGATCGAAATGTCAATATCTCACCCACTCTCCGCCAGGCTATCGCAAAAGTCAGACAGTCGTGGCGGCGGAAATGTCGAATTTATGTTAGTCAGATGAGGCCTGCCCAGCCCATCAAGCCATCTAAAATTTTGCCGCATTTTCTGGTGCAATATAAAGCCTGACAATGCATGGACCGAAACGTCAGTTAGTTGATATATTTGTTTCAGCGGTTTCGTCAACCTACACCTCGTATACCTCCACTTATTGACGCTTGCTCTCGTAAGACCGCATATGCGATGTCTCGAGTCAACCTGTCACACGAGATCAATGATGGTGTTTTTGTTAAGTTACTAGAGAAAGTAACTCACTTAGGCCGTGCTAGTGTAATAAATATAATGTCCCTCCTTCTCCTACCCCAAAGAAGTGCATATTTATTTAGAAAAACTTCTCCATCTCTCAGAACAGCTTGTGTGAAGATCACTCCTCCAGTTTAAATACTATAAATTTATGCTGAGGAAGACGTATAGGAGCCAATGCTACTTTAAGAAGTGGAAACATAGTCATCGGGGCGGAGGAGATTGGGTCTTCTAGAACAGATAAACAAAATGAGATAAAAGGAGTCGCTGAAAGAGTACGTTCTCGGAAAGAAACTGCACCCCTAAATGAGTGCCGGTAAATGCCATCATATTTCCATTATTCGCATCGAATGTGGATCTCCAGTCTTTTGTCCTTGATTATCTCCCTTGCTAGTCTATGTATCAACTTGCTGCGTTTCGGAGCCACTTTGTTTGCCTACACACAGGCACATTCGACTGCACACTAAACACCCAACAGCCGGCGCAGATATCGCAGCTTTGAGTGGTATTGCTGGTGACGATGGCGTGATAATGCTCGTAGGTCACCCCCTCCCGTGCGCACAGGTGGCTATGTGCGCCAACGTCCACCGTCGCGCCTGAACCCCATATCCGAGGGAAGGACAATACACGTCCCCGTGTTGTGTGCTAGAGAGCGAGAGTACGGATCAAGCCTCACAGCGCCGCCATCACGCACGCCTACGTGAAGCCTACTCGGATTTCAACGCCACGATCAGCCTGCCGCCCGTGAGCTAAGCGCACGCGTGTTTCAAAGTTTCTGCGCCCGCGCGTTGGCGTCGCCACCTGCGAGCCAACCTCCTTTGGGCGCGTGGATTTCCTGGTGGCGGGAGGCGGGGAGGTGAGGGATCGCGCGAGTTCCTCGCCAGTTTCTGAGCTGTGTGTTTGTGGCTCCTAGCACTCCTCTTTGCAGCAGCAGCGGCCGTTCTGATGTAAATATTCGCCTTTCACACAAAGTGTGACTGTCGACTGAGCGTGCTCGCGTACGAGCCCCTCAGTGCTGCTCCTTCTGTTGTTACCGATGAATCAGTCACGGACGTGCTTGTCCTCTGGTATTGCGTGCTCGAAGAGGCCAAATTGTAGAGAAGCTTG
Organism: Schistocephalus solidus; assembly: GCA_017591395.1. Classification (NCBI taxonomy): domain Eukaryota; kingdom Metazoa; phylum Platyhelminthes; class Cestoda; order Diphyllobothriidea; family Diphyllobothriidae; genus Schistocephalus; species Schistocephalus solidus. Next base: position 250,552 of record WEDG01002947.1, read on the forward strand.
GGCCCGGGAAAGGCCTTCTTTCGATCCTGCAATAAGCACTTCTTGGGAGTCCATTATATAATTTCCTACCTAATGCAAAAAAGGAGAGTTGGCCACTGCTTGAAATTGTTTGAAGAGAGTTAACGATTTTTGTTTTATAGGATGCAACGCTCCAGGGAAAAATACTCCATCGATAGTTGTCTTGCTTGGTCTTCTTCAAGCTCCAAACTAGTCAAAAATAGGAGATGGAGTTGCTGACTGCCGACACCTTGTTTCAACTAAAATTTGAGAACATGCGGAATTTAATGGCATCCTAAATTTCGCAACCTCAGTTCCCAGTGCAAACAGCTATCGCATACATTTGGAACAAGTTTATAGAAAAATGCTCAGTTCAATTAAATTAAATTTCAATATAAATATAAATATATATATGGCTCAATGGTAGAGCGTTCGACTCAAATACCAAAGGTCGCGGGTTCAAATCCCAGGTGTGCCACACTTGGGATTGGGTATGACTGGCTGATGACGGCTAATAAGCCAGAAATGGCCATTCCGGTCTCCTCTTGTCTTTGTCGGTTCCACCTTATATATATATATATATATATATATATATATATATATATATATATATATATATATATATATATATATATATATATATATATATATATATATATATATATATTGGACAAAGACTAGCATACATATATATATGCTAAAAACGCATTCACTGAACGGGTTACGGGACCCGATCGACATTACAACTGACCCGTAACTTGAACATTAATCGTTGGATATAACGTTCAATGAGCTTAGAATGCAGATTCGCATCCCAGGTTATCCAAATATACAGTTGGGTATGGCTGACTGACAAAGTTTAATAGAAATCACTCACCATACTCCGACCCCAGGCTTGCAGCACCCGAACTTCGAATGTGCCTTCTTTCCTATTCAACCTTATGTTCACCGTGTTTTGCCATTGAGTCACGGGCCCATTGTATTCCCGGTATAGTGTATATTCATATTTATGTACCCACCCCACTTAAGCTGTTTTATGTAAACTAGTTATATAAATACGTTCTGACTGTTCGCATTTGAACATTAGGTCACGAAAATTATGACTTTCCTGAATTCTGTATGTTTTGCCACCTTTACTATGTTCAGTGTTTCTCTATATCCAAGCTTTTTTTATTGGTGTGAGGAGGAAACTCACACCAGGGTAAAAGATGTGAGAAGGTAATTTTTAAAGAATCTGATCGGAGAAAAGGCTAGGGCACAGAAAAGAGCGAGAAACACTGAAGTAAGAGGAGAAGATGGGTACAAATTAATGGGTAATAATGAAGGATGGGGCTTTACAGGCCTAAAAAAGAACTAAAAATCATACAACTGAACGATCATGTAGTACGAAAGATTGCGGCCCTCACCAGGCAACGAATTTCATCTAAAGGACCTCATTTCAATGGGCTATAAAATATGGAACGAAATAACAGCTAAGCAACATATTCACGTCCAAGTTCGGTAGAGATTTGCAAATTAATAGGACTGACTTGCACTAGAAACGTGCTTAAAACACAGGGTACCCAAAACAGCTCTCCCGCCTTCCACCTGACTTTGCGTCATCGGCTCCTGTTCGTGTCCAATCGGCAGTTAATGATTTTAATTATTTTTATTGAACATGCTCAACGTTCCGATAGGTAATAGGCCTGTTGTCATTTGATCGCATATTTCCGTTGCATAAATTCTTCCAAAGCAAATGTCGCGTCCTCCAACTCAGCGCTATAAGCTCACCGTCAACATAACGAATCGGCTAGAGAGTCGGGTATAAAACTATTTAATAGTGTGAATATTACTCTGTCATGACCTCGGCTACTGGCGCTTTGCCCCAAGTTAGCTCTGCTTAATCACGGGCACTGTTGTCGGTTTAAATTTACCGACATTGGGCGTGAGGAGGTGGTCCATCTGAGCGGGAACTACGCCGGGACTCCAGTAAAAAGGGGAACGCCCTTCACTCTAGGGAGGTCGGTAAACGTTTTTATCTACTTAATCTTTGGTCATTCCTGATTGCAGTTAACAGAGCATGAGCTCGCCACTCATTTTTGTGTTTTGGCTCATTGACACAAGAGCCCGCATCAGAGCTCCATGTTTTCCCGACCTCGAGCTGGAATATGACAGCTCGGTCGTCGATTTCGACCAGGTCCACCGACTGCTCCACGACATGGTGGTGCAAGGACTGTGAATTGCACGTGGGTTCGTTTTATGTGATAATAGACTGGTGCTGTAACCATGACACTCACTCTCTCGTCCCTCACTCGTTTATGCCTGGTGGCAAGATATGTTCAAGAAGAGGGGAGGTGTGGTCGGGTGTAGGTGGCTGGTGCCACACTTGGCTAGATTCCCACGGAGACTGCCAGCTGCTGGTGAATATAATAACCTCGTCTACGCGTACCATGCACATGATATGCCCCACCCCTAAACACAAGCATTAGGATTAACTAAAATGGATGGAATATGACCAACCGATGACGACGAAAAACAATCCAGAAACTGTCTCCCTCGGTCTCTTTGGTCTTTATGCAAACGTCTGCACACACTTCAGACTGGTACTGTTAGGCGAAAAAGAATGTGCATGTTCTATGGGGAAATAAGGATAGATCACTGAGCGCCACTGTCAGGACTTTGATGTTCTGCTGCCTAATCTCCTTAGAAATGCCAGTAACGGGCTAGTCACCAGCAGAGTTTAGCTAATCACCACTGGATTGAGGGAATCTGAGGCCCCTAACCTGGAGAAAGAGTCAGTGTCCAGCACTGTTTTTTCACCTGTTGCTAAGCCCACACAAAATTGAGCACCTCTACACATGAATCTTCCCTGCATCTAGGTGTCTCGTTTTACTCCAGGCTCCTACATTACTGGCTCATGCAGTGTTTGCAGAGCGCCCAGCCAGAGACAAATTAGCATAGGAGGCGGTTTGGGGAGAAGGGGGACAGCGTAGCCGGTCACCAAATTATGCAACCCCTCCGACCCCCGCCCCAGTTATGCGTTGGGTGGATCCGTGGTAGGGAACTTGTTGGTCGGTCATAGCCGTATTAGCATATGCTGCCCAGTTTTCACTGTGTATGCACATGATCCGTGGGCCTGCATGAGGGCACACGGCCTCAGTCTCCTTTTTCATCCTGCTCCCCTTCCCCTTGCGCACTTTTTGCCCTGACTCTTAATGTATGCCGGGTCTACAGATGATTCATCCCACTCCAGTATTATGCTATGCGTGCATTTTCATGGTGTGTACGGGCGTGTTTTGGGCTTTACGGGCGGGTCAGATAGGAAGCATTTCCCGTATATATATATATATATATATATATATATATATATATATATATATATATATATATATATATATATATATATATATATATATATATATATGATAGTGTGGGGCTCACCGATCTGCTTAAGGAACATGCATGTTCCGTTGTGCCCTGGAGCTCAGACTAGAGCCCTCGCAGGCGGGTCGCATAGCGACGTGTAGCTTATGATGGAATGGAACCGACAAAGACAAGGGGAGACCGGAATGGCCATTTCTGGCTTATTAGCCGTCATCAGCTAGTCATACCCAATCCCAAGTGTGGCACACCTGGGATTCGAACCCGCGACATTTGGTATTTGAGTCGAACGCTCTACCATTGAGCCACGGGCTCGTTGTTTTTGTCGGTTGGGATCGGGAATATGATGAGAGTGTGGGGCTCACCGATCTTCTTAAGGAACATATATGTTCCGTTGTGCCCTGGAGCTCAGACTAGAGCCCTCGCAGGCGGTCGCATAGCGACGTGTAGCTTATGATGGAATGGAACCGACAAAGACAAGGGAGACCGGAATGGCCATTTCTGGCTTATTAGCCGTCATCAGCCAGGTGTCCCACACTTGGGATTAGGTATGACTGGCTGATGATGGCTAATAAGCCAGAAATAGCTCATTCTGAGTCTCCCTTGTCTTTGTCGAGTTCCATATATATATATATATATATATATATATATATATATATATATATATATATATATATATACAGAATAACATGACCGACAAAGACAAGGGAGACTGGAATGGTCATTTCTGTCTTATAAGCCATCATCAGCCAGTCACACCCAGCCATATATATATATATAGACAGCACCGGTATAGTCGACCCCAGCCAATGCAGTAGTTTTCTTGATGAACTAAAGCACTGACCCACAATGGAATTCGGAACCGCGCAGGATGTCCGCAGTCCGCGAAGGTGCCCTAGACAAAAGCTGTTGATCACGCATTTGCAGTCTGACTCTGGTTCGTGGATGCTAAACGTGTGGAGGAAACACTATATGCTGTAAAGATCTGGGTAAGGATGTTTATAGTGCAGTCTAAACAGGACACTGGACAAGAAACCGTCCGCAATACATTTGGCTTGGTGTTTAATTCCAAGGAAATTATGTTTAGGAATAATGTGTGGGTTAGGGTTAGGTTTTAGTTTGTGGTTAAGTTCAGAGTTCGGGTTATGGTCCTGATTAGGCTAATGTTTAAGGTTACTATCGTGTTAACTGTAGGATTTGGGTTAAGGGAGGGACTAGGCCTAAGATTAAGATGCCAGTTTATTTTTTTGTCAGCGCTATTGATCACATTAAGACACGGATATATTTACCCTTCCTGAAATTTATCGTAAGTCCACCTATTTTAAGCGGGTGTGGCAGTTCCTATACCCATGTCCTGTTCTGGTGCCCATACAAGACATCCCTGGTCTGGTTCTCATCCTACTATTCCTGCCACCAGAGTGGCCATATTCATTCTGGCAACCTGGAATGTCAGCTGGCTTTTCGGCCATCCGATGAACAGCCGACCACAGAAGAGAACATCTGCGACCGCCTTGAATTGACTGGTTTCAGTGTAGACGTAGGCTTGTTCAGGCAAACCCAATTCTCTGAATAAGGACAGCAGATTGAGATTCGCACAGGCTTTATTGGCTTCAAGTATGAACACCGTGGTACTGTAGTCGCTTTCTCCATCATAATCAACCTCCTTCAAGAATATATCTGCTTTCCATTCATCTTAATGAGACTCTTAATCCGGGGAGAAATATACAGCCAACACTAGTAGTTACGCTTCTACAAGGTGAAAGAATGAACATTTAGATGGGATTTGTGGATTCTTCTCGCGTGTCTGTGCCAAATACGGACAAACTGATTGCTGTTAATTGCTGAACCTCTCAAGTTAGCACAGCTCATGCCTGCGGGGGCATGGTGCTTGAACGTCAACGAGTGAATCGTTGCCGCAGAAGTGGACGTCTTCGGCTGAGAATACGCACAGGACAGAACCTCCTTTTCACCACTTCCATCTTTCGACTTCCAGATCACAAGAATGCGATTAGTACGGAACTAGGATGCTTGTCGCAAATTGGGATAACAAGGACGCGCTAGTGACAAGAGTGGAACGAGGAGCGGAATGCCGAGTCTTGGTGTCTGGAAATCAAGCTGAGGATCCTATTGTGGAGACGGATCCACAGGAAAAAAGCACCATTGCACGCACACTCAGTGACCAATCTCAGATAACGTTAACTGAAATGATGAACTGCGTTGGTACAATAGGAAAGGTTAATTACTATTGCTCATCGTGTGGCATAATCCCATCTATTTCGGACACTTCCGAACGCTGGCTTTTGAATGTACTTCTTTTCAGTCGGCTGTAAAAACTGCATCCAGTAAAAATGCCCATTTAAATGGTATGCATTTTCAATATGTATTTTCAATTTAAACGTAGTTAATACTTTAAAAATGCTCCAAAAATATCCTTGCTTGTACTCATTTTATAAGCAACCACGCCTCATCAAAAAAAATAAACTGGAAGAAAGGCTATCTTCTTGTTTTAAAAACTTCTTAATTCCAAGCTCAGTTGATAGCCAATTATGTCTTCTTGAACTTCTGTACCGAAAGAAAGGGTATGTTCCAGTTTTCAAAAATTTAAATGCGAAATTTTTTTACACCGTGCAATTTCCAATCGAATAGCATCGCATCTGTCCGTTTACTGTTGCACCCCATGAAATATACAACAAAGCCCAGGTCTATTACATAAACTTTACGAGGACTGTCTGGTGTCTTCTTCAAACCATAGCAGAATGTACGATTTTCCTTGCATGCAAATTATACAGCTTGTAGACTAAAAAGTCTCAAAGTGTTTCAGCATTTCGGTTAAGACTTCACGAGATTGACCACTAACTAGAAGAAAAAGAGCTTGCATGTTGCCATCAGCACCATTGGCATTAAACTAACATACCGGAAACATAAGAATTGGTCTGATGACAATTATGTTGAACCGCAGCCACGATCAGTCTCCTCTTATTCTATAGCTGCCGCAGTTCGGGTTTCAAACATTCTATCCCAGCCCTTCTATAATCGATCTGGTTTTTACAAGATTTCACTCTCTAACCCAATCTGGTCAAGTACGCCATTGATTACACATCCGGATATGTCCGACACGATAGTTCGACCGTCGTAGTTCAACGATGTCCACCGTATGCAGCACACCATGATGGTGCAGGGACGGTGACTCTCGTGTGGATTTGTTTTAAGTGATAGTAGACTTGCGCTGCGGCTACCGCGCTCTCTCCTCTCCCCATCTGGACCTATTTTCATGGCAGAAGACCGGAGGCGGGAGAGCTTGCAGGCGGCTGACACGGCCGAAGCCACCCCTGGTCGTACCATCACACCTGGCTCAGATCCACGGAGTGGGAAAGCCATAAAGGCCACATTAAGAGGAAGCCATTGCAGCCTGACTCCCAGTCCACCAGTCATCCATGGAGCACAAATTCACGCACTGCGCCGACCATGCGGTCCGAGTTATCCCGTCAGTTGGCAACATTCCAAGCCACGGCTTTTAGCGTACAGGGATATTTTCAAGTACGTCAGATTGTTTATAGTGAGGAAAATGCGCTGAGATGTTGACCTCACTCTCTCCCCTACTCCCACAATCAGACCACTATCTGAGCCAGTCAGTTGTCTGATGCAGGAGTGGGCGCAGCTACTGGTGACCTCGTCTATGCGTACTACGTACACGACCTGAACCCTGAAACACAAGCATAACGATTGCACATAACAGGGGGTTGAACGGCTCACTTCTCACTTGTGTGAGATAGCAAGAGGTCACGTTTAGAAGGGGCTATCACAGCCTGACTTTCAGACCACCAGTCAGCCACTCCGCACAACACACATTGGACTGACTGCGAGGTTTGATTGCAATCGTCAGTCGGCAACCTTCCAACCCACGTCGATTATCGACCCGTGATATTCTCAAGCTCAAATCACACATGCAACAGAGGAACCGCGTGAAGAAGGAGCTAAGGATCATAACTGCCTCTCAATCAGCTATGCAGACTGAGAGCATGTTTTTATGGTGTTGCGTATGAGCATTTGAGGTGCAGATGCTGATGAGGAGAGATTAAGTGTTGTCGTATAGCCGGCGGTGTCCTACCGCGGGTTTTCATGGAGACGCATGTCACCTACTAGGCCCAGGTGATATGTGAATGTGCGTGTGCAGTGCGGACAGTTGAGGCGGGTCCGGTGGCTGTGTGTTGGTGCTCCAGGCTCTAGTTCACCAGTATCTGTGTGATGGATACGCAAATGACCGACCAGGCCAATGTGCGAAGTGAATAGGCAATCACAATGAGGACAGGTTAGTACGTAGTCCTTATCGGTGGTATTAGGGGCGGTGATGGTGGTTGTGTAGGAGGTAGGAGTTGGCAGATAGGCGGAGGAGGCTTCTGTGTTGTTTGGAGTGGCGAAGGTGGTGTTCGTCACCGCGATTGGCGCAGGGGGTAGAGGACGGAGGATGATGTCAGTGATCGTGGGCGGTGGGGAGATGGGAGAAGGCGCAGGTGGCTGGCGCGGCCAGAGCCGCCCCTGGGTATACCACCAAACCTGGCTCGGATCACACGGAGTGGGAGTGCCGTAAAGGCTCAATTATAAGGAGCCATTGCAGCCTGACTCTCAGTCCACCAGCTAGCCACTCCACAAAAAACACACATTGGGCTGACCACGCTGTTCGAGTTATCCCGTCAGTTGGCGACCTTCCAACCCACGGTGCTTATCTTTACCGCACTTTCTCCTTCTCCTCCACCTGAGTCCGGTGTCATGACTGAGTCAAGAAGACCGGAGATGAGAGAGGGCGCAGGTGGCTGGAACGGCCGGAGCCGCCCCTGGGCGTACCACCACACCTGACTCGGATCCCACGGAGTGGGAGTGCCGTAAAGGCTAAATTATAAGGAGCCATTGCAGCCTGACTCTCAGCCCGCCAGTCAGCCACTCCAAACAAAAAACATTGAACTGGTTGCGAGGTCTGGGTGTAAATGTCAGTTGGCGACCTTCCAACCCACGGCGCTTATCTTTACCGCACTCTCTCCTCCTTCCCACCTGATGGTAGTGGTGGCGGCTGCGGCAGTGGTGGGGGTAACAAGTGATGAATATTGGGCTGTGGTCTCTTTGATGGTGGGAGTAATGGAATTGATGCCATAAGTGAGGGTTGGGGAGTCCACATGAGGGTTGGCAGAATTTGACGTAGAATTCAGAATTGTTGGATTGTTGGTGCATTGCGTCCGAAGATGTCCAACCAGATCAATTCGCACGCAGAAGATGCGTTGACAGTGCGGGCATGCTGGAAAGGCCTGGGCATCGCCGGTGTTGGTCCGGTGCGCTGGCGAATTTCGGGCCGCTCTTTTGGCCTTGGTGGTGGCGATCTGGTTGGCCTCATAGATTGCTGCACCAGTCTTCACGGATCTTCTCCATGTCAGTCTATTCTGGGCCAGGTCCTCCGAGGTCACCGGGTTGATTTGCAGTTGCTTCAGGGATTTCTTCAAAGTGTCCTTGTAGCGTCGTTCTTGAACTCCCTGTCGGCGAGCACCCGTAGTGACATCTCCGTAGAAAAGTCGTTTGGGTAGTCGATCGTCGTCCATTCTCACCAGGTGACCACTCCATCGCAGTTGCACTTGCCTCCGCATGGCGTGGATTCTGAGGATTCCGATCCGCTACAGGACTTCTGTGTCCGGGATCCTGTCTTGCCATTTCAGCTTCAGAATTTGGTGGGGACAGCTGAGATGGAAGTGATTCAGCTTCCTAATTTGGTTCGAGTAGACGGTCCAGGTCTCCGCCCTATAAAGGAGTTTCTTCAAGACGACGGCCTTGTACATCTTCAGTTTGACGATTCCACATGGGGGCCCGCAGCCGGCCAAAGGTTTGGCTGGCTTTGGAGATCGGTTGAGCAACCTCGTCGTTGATTCTCGTGTTGTAAGAGAGCATGTTTCCAAGAGAAGCAACGGTTTCCACACTTTTTATTTGAGCGCCATTTAAATTGATTCGGCAATCATTGTATTCTGCGCTGGGTGGCGGTTGGTGCATGACTACCATTTTGGCTGTATTGATTGTCAAGCTAAAATTGGCGCAGCCTGTGGCAAAGAGGTCCATGCTCCGGTGCATGTCCTCCTCCGTCACAGTGTTAAGGGCGCAGTCGTCCACGAAGAGCAAGTCATCGACTGTAGTCGTAGACGACAGTTCGACCGTCGTAGTTCGACGATGTCCACCGTATGCTCCATGGAAGGGTGGTGCAGGGACGGTGACTTGCGCGTGACTTAGTTTTAAGTGATATTAGCCTTGCGCTGCAGCTACCGCACTCTCTCCTCCTCCCCCACCTTAGCCCGGTGTCAAGACAGAGTCAAGAAGACCGGAGGCGGGAGAGGACGCAGGTGGCTGGCGCGGCTGGGTCCCCTAAGCCCTAGCCGCCCCAAGGCATGCCACCACACCTCCATGTTCGGCATTTGTTATGGGAGCGCAACCCGAATAACACCTGCCGTGCCCTAATGTGGCCCCCGTGTTGGTCCAACGCATCTACCACGTGGCCCGTTTAGGGGGCAAGTCGTAGACACGCGCGTTGTGGCCTACATACGCCGACTGTTTAGAAGGTGCCCGTCAGTTCTGTAGGCGATACGGACCCAAGGACACTCATTACGTAGGCTTCCATCAGCATAGCAGAGAACATGAGACTGACGAGGGTGGGGGCCAGTACGCAGCCTGTTTCGCTCCGTTGGTCACTGCGAATGCTTCGGATACCAGCCCGTTGTCAGTGACGTGCGCCGCCATCCCGTCATGAAGCTGATGCATCATGTGCGTGAACCGCTCAGGACAGCCGAATTTCTGCATGATTTTTCGCAGTCCATCACGATTTACCGTGCCAAAGCTTTTCTTCAGATACACGAAGGAAGGTTAGAGGTGAATTTGCATCTCCTGACACTTCTCTTGTAGCTGGCGAGCTGCAAAACTCATATCGATTGTTCCACGGTGTTTTTGGAAGGCACATTGGGGATTTCCGGTAGCAGTCCCTGCTCTAGATAACCGTTCAGACGATTGAGAAGGATACGAGCGAAGCTATTCCCGGCGATGCTGAGCCACAAGATGCCTCTGTGGTTATCAGAGAGTTGCCAGCTCCCCTTCCACTGGTAGAGATGGACGACAGTTACGTCTTTGAAATCCTGAGGAACTTGTCCTTGGCACCACATCTCCTGGAAGAGTGTTGTGAGTTCTGCCATCAGCCGGGGCCCACCGTTCTTGTAGACTTTCGGTGGGATTGCGTCGGATCCCGGTGCTTTACCACTGGAAATCTGCTGCACGGCCCGGATGGTTTCTGGTAGGGAAGGCGGTAGATCCAGGTCATTGTTCGTGTCCACTTGAGGGAGTTGGTCAAGGGCAGTATCGGAGATGGTTGATGAGCAATTAAGGACGCTTCTGAAGTGCTCAGCTCAGTGCTTCAGAATTTGCGATTTCTCTGTCAGCAGTGTTGTGCCGTCAGAGCTGAGTAGCGGTGCGGTCCCCTTGATACACGGGCCGTAGATGGCCTTGATGGCTTTGAAGAAAATTTTCATTTCGTTGTTGTCCGCGTACCCTTGGATATCCTAAGCCTTGCAGATCATCCAGGCGTCCTGCATCTCCCGCAGCCGTTGCTGTATAAGGCGCTTGCATCTGAAGAAGGTTTCTTTGGTGACGTCAGTCCGAAGGTCCATGTAGGCTTGATGTAGTTGATTCTTCTCCACGAGTGTGTTGCTGATGTTGGCGTTATTGTCGTTAAACCAGTCCTGGCTTAGATGGCGTGCACGTCCGAGGACTTCGAGTGTGGTTGACCGGATGCTATTCCGCAGTTGACACCATCTATGGTGGTATTGTCGTTCGGAGCATGCAGTTCCTACAGTTTCTGGGTTAGTTGATTGCTGATATCAAAACAGGTAGGAGGAAAATTTAACAAAAGGGTATTTAACTTACCTGGCAGTTGTTTATCTTGAAGCCTTCGGTGGGGATAGAGTCGTTGCCTCATCTTGGAGATGACGAGGCGGTGATCCATCCAACCATTGGCGTCGCGGATAGCCTTGGTCACCAGCAAGTCCTGTCAATCTCGCCTCCGGACGAGAACATAGCCCAACAGCTGCCAGCATTGTGATTGAGGGCACATCCACGTGGCCTTCTATCGCGTCGGAAGGCGGAAGAAGGGGTTGGTCAGCAGTATACGCTATTCCACACAGGTTCGCAGAAGAAGGAGGCTGTTATCGTTGCAGCCACCGAGACCATGGGGACCCAGCACTCCATGCCAGACAGCGGGATCTGCCCCGACGCGGGCGTTGAAGTAGTCACTAACAATAGATATTTTCCACCTTCGGCACAGTCACCAGGAGGGTGCGCAGGTCCTCCTAGAATTTTGTCTTCGTCCCATCAGAGCTCGTCACTGGGGGTGAAGGTGCTGATGATGGTGGAGAACTTGTCTCCCCAAAGAGGCCGGCGGAGGCTCATCAGGCGATCATTGGTACCCTGTGGCAGAAAAGGCAGACGCCCCACGATGTCGTTCCCGATGGTAAAGGCGACACCAGTGTCGCGTCTCTCTGACTTTGGGCGGCCGCTCCAGAAGAAGGTGTAGATGCTACCCACCTCCTCCAGCTGACCCTGCTCAGAGAATTGGCTCTCGCTGAGAGCAGCAATGTCCACCTTTTATTGGGCCCGTTCCCGAGCGACTAGCGCCGTCCTCCGTTCCGACCGGCTGCTCACCGGATTTTCTAAAAAGGAAACGAACACTCCAGGCTGCTACTGTGAACGGACTCACCCGAGCAGCCCGGAGAGTATGGCGTGGGGTATGTAGACGGGGGTATTTCTGTTTATTTGCCTTAAGCCATTCTGCCAGCTAAAGTACAATTACGTGGATACCGCAGCCGTTGCTGTACAAGGTGGCGGCATCGAAAGAAGGCTGCTTTGGTGGAATCAGTCCTAAGGTCCATGTAGGCTTTGTGTTGTCTATTCTTCTCCACGAGTAAGTTTTCGATGTCGGTGTCGGTGGCGAGGTGGATGGGACGGAGGGTATTGTTGTTTGTTTGAGTTTTACGACCGCGGATTTTGTGATCTGAGAGCTGCAGGCGGCTGCAGAAGACGTGATAACCAGCATTTGCTTGGGCACCTTTTCTAGCCCCTTCGTCCGCGAGGAGGCAAGCAGTGCTGTCCTTAAATAGGGATGCTTGGACATCCCAGACGTCTGCCGAACTCCACTATGGGTCACGAATTTGTTTTAGTGGGAGAACGACCCGAGTTAGCCTGGCCGCCTACGGGATTACTTAACGCTCGCCGTAAGACTTCTGAGATGGAGGCAGGTGGTAGGACGTTCTGGAGTCAGGCATACCGGGTGTGGAGGCACACCCAGCACCAGAGGCCCTCGCCTGGTTTAGCCCGCCGGTCATCACGGTTGCCCGAGGTGTGGCCGCTGGGAAGAACCCAGCTTCGAGGAGCCACAGATGAGAGTTGGGTACCAGTTAGAGGCGGCCACAGGAGCATTCACCACCTGTACGAGACAAATGGAGCGACCAAACGCTATCTGTGTGGTGCTACCCCTAACTAGTACCCCTACACCCCAGCCGCCAGATACACAGTGATCAACAGCCGAACATGATGATGACGATGAATAAACTCTATACGGCATTAAAAACCTGTGATTTTAACCAAAACTCCAGGGGTTTGTTCTGCTGTGTTGGCAAGACTGAAATATAACCACTCGCTCGCTCTAACCTCCCCCCCCTCCTCGAAATCCATGCTGCCTACTTTCGCTGGTTAGCCGTTTTCATTTGCCTATCAGTCTAGGAGCTGATAGTTTCAAGAGTGTTTTCACCCCATCCATTTCCTTGGACGGAAATAGGAGCCCCCAATCTTGGGTTAGGGTTAGGCTTATGACTCAATAATAATCAACCGTCCCGGATTTTTGTGCAAGGCCACCCCGAGGGAGTCCCTATTTCATTGGCTAGAGTAAACTGAAGTGTTTCAGTCGACCTTTGGCTAAGTACATTGAAGATTATACGTTTGAAAGTTGGATTCGTCGTGTTTGTTTGGTTTTAGCTTATGCCACAAACCGATTTAAAACTAAAACTGGGTAGGGGATGCTATATTCCAGGTGCCATTATGAATGCACGCCCTGTCGGATATTACCAGGAGCATTAACATATGGTCAGCGTTGATACGTCTAACTATTTGAATTATCACGTGCTACTACCCTCCCTAGCCATCGCATAGTGACAGGTGGCAGTTGCTTTTTGAGACGCAGAGTTAAGCAGGTGTTCCCACCATAACAACTTGTTTTTTTTTGCTGAAATTTTTGGAATTTTACTTTCAAAATAAAGCGTAGCTCTCTCAAAAGTTTTTCCTCTTTTGAGAAAGCGAGGACTCGAAAAAGCAAGGTCGTTAGGAACCGGACAGCTTGACCGTCGATTCCGACGAGGTTCACCGTGTGATCCATAGCATGGGGTTACAGTGACAGGGACTTGCGCATGGGAAAGTTTTACCTAACAGTAGACTTGCGCTGCAGCTACCGCACTCTCTCTTCTCTCACCCGACTGTGCCCGGTGTCAAGACAGAGTGAAGAATCCCAGGGGCAGGGTGGAGGCAGGCGATAAAGAAGCCCCATTATTTTGCCATGCACATGCTCGTCATCTTGACTGGCCATCCGAACAATCCTGTATTCTGTAATTCCACGGTATAAGTAAGGCAAACGATATACATTCATTCAGGTTATTTTGCTATTCCATAAAAGTCATAAGCGTTGCCAGGATACACGTGTCCCGGACACAACGAATGTCTGCGTGGAAGAGCACATATAGAGCAGAATTACTTAGACGAGAGCAACAAATTCAATTTCGACGCAAAAAGTTACGATCAAGTCAGTTAGTTGCCTCCCTATCATCAACAGCAAGAGAACAGGCAATCATGCATGTATCTGAAATGCACTTGGTCAACTGTTCCATGCAATCCGTAGGCCAGTCACAGAATTTCCTTAGCCCTACGGATCTAAATGTCAATTGATGAATCGCGAAATCGGACACCCACAGCCTTTCTCAGTTGCGGTTCGATTTCCCTATCCTCATTGTCGTTGGCTTCTCAGGAAAACTGTTTC
>WEDG01002947.1:270000-273981 GCA_017591395.1 Schistocephalus solidus
AAAAGATCCTCCCGGCAACTTTGAACAGCCAGAAGATTTTTGCCCTGTTGCCGCGTCTCCTGCATTATCGTCTTCAGTTTGTCTATTCGTTGGATCTTAAGGCTTTCCCATCGGAGCTTTGTTGCCTGACGAGGATGGTTTCGTTTCCACTTGGGGTAGCCGGTCGATGACATCGTCAAATCGCACGGTAGGCGGTCGAGGATACTTCTGTTATACTCGGACTAGCATCTTACAATTTCTTCGTCCTCGGAGCTGATCAGTGGCGTGGCCTATTTAATAGAGAGACCGTAGATGGGTGAAGGCAAATAAGTTCATCAGCTTGTTAAGGTTTGTGACCCCTTGGATTTCCTCGGCCCTTCTATCCATCCAGGTATCCTGCATTCGCCTCTCCTCGTAGTTTTGGCTGCACAAGGTGGCCACATCGGTGGGAGATGGCTTTGGCTGCATGGATCGGGTGGTCAATGCAATCTCTATACAGCCTTCCGTTTTATGGGCAGAAGGAAATTGGTGACAAATACAAGGGAGACTGGAATGGCCATTTCTGCCTTATTAGGCACTATTAGCCCGCCATGAACGACCCCAGGTGCTGTAAAACCTGAGGCTCGAATCCGCAACCGGCCAATTAAAAACCAAACGCTCTAAGCATTGCCCATAATGTATTAGCCCTGAGAGACTGCTGGTGGAGCTCGAGAGTGAACATCCAGAAACAACGGGACGAGTTAGTCACTTATCCGATCGGTGTGCGGCCATTCATCTTTGTAGGCTGTTTAGTTGGCATCGGTCCGGTGGTCCTTGTAGACTGCAGCTAATATCTGCGTCGCTGTCGTCAAAACAGTCCTGGCGTTGATGACTTGCGCGTCTGAGACGTCCAGGGCGGTGGAATGGATGCCGTTACGCGATTGACATCACCAGGTCCCCATGGTGGCGTTATTATCTAGAGCCTGTAGTTCATCCAGTTGCTGGGCTATCTTATTGCTGAAGGTAAATCGTTAAACGGACAAAGTAAATAAAATAGTATTTGCCTGCTCTGTTTGTCCCTTACCTTGTGGTCTTTGGCGAGTTTGTATTTGTGAGAGATAAGTGGTGGTCTGCTTTTTTTCGAAATTCTATGACAGCTAACGAATCTAGCAGCTCGGGAGGATAGCACGCTGAAAACTCCTGGTGGGTCAGTATCTGAGACTTCCATATTGCGGTTTGGTGGCAGCTACAACGCCGGAGATGATCGTTCCAGTGTCTCCGTCAAACCCAATGCATTATACATCCCGAGCTGCCAGACAGCATGGATAGGTCTCACTTCGTCCCACAGTCAGCCTTGATTGAGAAACTGTCCATGACTGTAATGTAAAATTATCTTTTTCCAAACACTCTTGCCATAACTTTCCTCTGGTTAATGAGGTGGTTTCATTTAAATGATCTGTTGTCGCGGAACCCTATCGAAGGAGTTGATTCAAATAACTTTTCTTTACAATGCCTTTGTTTTTAAAACACAACGCTCCGTCCCATATTCGAGGGGGCTTTAACCAGAGCCTAGCCGAAGCTGGTAATTTTAGACGGAGGCCATAAATTTCGTGAACTGTTTCACCACTGTAGTTTCCAAGAGGAGTTAGTTCTTCTTGTAGCCGACTGACAGCCACCTCCCCCCACCCTCTTGCGTATATAAGTGACTTTAGTCGTTCACCTGTCGGTTGACCTCATGAAAGCGCCAGCGCGGTGCGCGCACACACAAACCAACCATCGCCAGCCTGACTGCATGGCCCTCCTCGACTGAGAGATGCGGGCTCGAGCATCGGACCGAGCTGGCGACCTGCACATTTGCGCCTGAATGCGGCAGGCTCCGATGGCGACAATGACGACGAAGACCCCGAGTGCCACATGGATTGGAGCCGTAGATCCGCACCATCACCACCACCACCACCACCACCACCACCACCCTCCTACTCCTCCCCCCACCTCGCCCCGCCCACCAGTGTGAACTGCTCAAGCCCGAATGCGCAATCTGACAGAGAACAGAGCATTAACTACAGCCAGGACAGAAAATATGAGTTGCAGAGAAGTGCCTGCATAACTGTCGGCAGACGGCGTGTGTGACCCCTTGCGTCCGGTTGTTGCACGAACAGCAGGTCATCAGAATTATTTTACAAAAGTATTAACCAAGCATATCTAGTGGGCTGACGGTCTTCTTAGAAGACATGAAGAAACTTTAATCACACCTATCCCTCCCGGTTGCACTTTGGCTTGATTGGGTTTGAGTTTCTGCTTCGTCCACAATCTGCAAATTAGTAGTTTTTTCCTAGGTCATCATATATATATATATGATAGTGTGCGGCTCCAGAAGGGACTATTTTTACTGTTCTGCTTTTAAAACGGTTTTACCTTTAACCCTATATCCCTGAGGCAGCTCGACCACTGTCGGCGCACCAATCATAGAGATGTATTCTTATTTCTTCCTTTGGCACGCACCGTTAAATACCGTCAGCTTTTTTCGGTAAATGCTATAGCAATCTGGAATAAACTACCCAGAAGTATTAAAAATTCAGCAAAAACTATCCTTTGTTTACGAGAGCTGTCACTAGTTTTTCTACATTTCAGGACACCTTCCGCGAATTTTGGGTGCTGATTCTCTGGAAGCTCTTTTTCCGTTCTGATGGCGTCCACGGACTCTGAATCCTATGCCGGACTTCATGCTGAAGGCAATATTGCTGGCTCTGCAGTCCGTAATCGGGTTATTCTCAGTCTACAGCTAGCAGCCGCTCGCCGGCATACTTGCTGCTAGTACAGAAGACCAGATCCACAACACCGAAAGGAGAAGTACTACACTGTGCACCTGTGTCAACACTTCCCTGTCCTAAAGTTTAATCTGTTCAACAAGCTGCAGTTTTTTCTCCCTGAAAATACCTTTAAAGAACGATCAGGAGTTTTTTCACCGTCAGCTTGACCCCCTCTACTGTATATATCCTTTTGAGCTTATGACTGCTAACGGGGCTCCAGAGTTACCCCAAGGCACAACGAACGAGCGACTCCTTGCAACCGACCGGTGAGCCTATTTACCATACCTTATTTTCGAAGGTCCTGGATAACTTCAGATCTTCTCGAGGTTGTACACGTTTGGTTCCCTGAGTGGTTGTCAGTTTTTATTGGTGCAGAGCCTGCGCAGTCAACTTGAATAAGATGATAAACAAATTCCAATTTGATCCGTTTTATGACGAATTTTGGCACAATAAAGAATTCCAGATGAGCAGTAAGCAAATAAGTACATGCAGTTGAAACAGTATTGTCCGGAACAGTCCTAGTGAAGTGGTAACGAAGATCAAATTGTCCAAGTTGGAGAACAAATAATTGGTGGTGCTTATAGGGTCTTCAAGGAAGAAACCATTTTGGAGAAATACTGAGAATAACTTGCTTAATAAAGGTGGAAAATCCCATAACTGTTTAATAAGTGAGTTTGGAATGTTATCAGTTCCAATCGAATGTGAATTTTTAAGGTGACCTTTTTCCTTTTCAATACCCCTAATAGCATGCATATATAGCACTGATATACGTAAATCTCGACATTCCGAGATAGGACATAGCCTGTGCTCATTGGTTAATCTATATTAAGACTCCGTGCTGTGATTGGTTGGCATGATAGTGTGTCTAGAGTAGGCGCGGGAAGCGGCCATCACACTTTTATTTCTCGTGGCTTGCGTACGTACGTGGTTGACCGAAATTCTGCCTGCCCTTCTGTCAACCCCTATTTCTCATTTGCATTGCTTAACTGTTTACTATATTAATTTATTTTGTTTATTAACCATCTACAATGTATAGGCAGCCCTGTAAAAGGACCATTAGAAGGCATGTTGCCCGCGATAGATATTGATCATGAGCCTCACCGTGGTATTCAGCGACCACGTCGCTGCAGGTGTAGGACTCCTACTTGTGGGACCAGACACCTACACTTTCCTGGTAGGTAGCATGTTGCACATATAAGTATGAATAGAAGAA